>JACGDI010005381.1:910273-998328 GCA_014898725.1 Jacaranda copaia
TTTTTTTTTTTTTGTCTTTCTTTTATATATTCAATCAAGGGTAATATAGTAATTTTACAAAAATTGTTTGACTTAATAGTTGACTGTCAGCCTCAGGAGGTATTTGTAATTTCATGAAACCTTTGGACCTTATTGTAATTAGACCAAACCTCAGGGGGTCTGCATAATTAACCCATATATATTGTATGTTAGGCCTTTAATTGTTATTCTTTATTGTGTTAATTAAGTGAGCATTAAAAAAAATACTTTGCCAAATTTTAGACAATTATGTCCGTATTTGATACTGTATAGAAATGAAGTTGGAGTTCTTTTCAATAGCCAACAAAAATTAAGGTTCTTTTTTCTTGAACGTGGTGCATAAATTTCTTAATTTTCAATGGTTCCCGAAGTTTCATGAATACTTAAGAATGATTTTTTGTGTTCTTTTTTCTTTTTGGGGCTTAGTATTATAATTTTACTTCTTAATGGGCACAAGCACATTATAGTTTTGTTGCACTTTTGATGGGTTTAATTAATTCAAACACTCTAGCCTTTTACTTAATTATTCTCTTTGATTCATTAGGCAATTTTTAGTTCTTTTACTCTTTTACCCTTGTGGGCTTAATGAGTCATTTAATTAAGCCCACTTATTTTCAACTAAAAAAATTGGTTTTATGTTGAAAATATAACATAAAGTTCAATTTTAACATTTTCTTTATCTTAATATATTAAAATAAGATTATTAATTTAATTGATTTTCATTAATCGAGTTTACTGAGAACTTGCATTTTACTCAACTTCCATCTAAGTTAAGGTTCTTCAAGTCTCCTTGTCCGGTCGTTTCTTATGAGGTGTCATGCTAATTGCTTGCATTCATTTGAAGACTTAGACAAATTTTGTACCTTATGTTTGTCTAAAGCTAATGAAAATTTTGTGTCACACTCATCTAAAGATTTAGACAAATTTCAAGTGTGATAATAAGAAGTGGAATGTTGAGAAGTAAGACCAAGTCAAACTTTGATTGGAGTTGAATCAAACTTCACATGTGAAAGAGAGAGAGGAATAGTATTGAGAGTATCGCCATCAAGGAGTCATCACTGCCTCAAAAGCAACTAGCACAGAGGCAACTCAATGGTTGCTTGTATTCATGTGCTAACCAGGCGCCAAAGTTGGGGCACCTAGACTCAGCACTCGTTTTAGGTACTCACACTAGGTACCTAATATTAGTGCATGCTAGCATTTATCAGGTGCCTACTAAGCACCATGTGCCTTTTCCAATTCCTGATTTAGGTGCTTACTTAAATATTTTTGGGCACTTGTTCCTTTAGCGAATGCAACCCTTCGTCTTTTCTATAAAAAGCATCAAATGAGTGCTAAAAATCGGTGAAGCTAGCATAAGTCTTAGGGGATTTAAGAAAAAAATTCTAGATGAAGATGGATGTTTTGGAAGCTATTAAAGGTGTTCGTCAAAAGTTCATGCACTATGAAGAACTTAGAAATTTTTTTCTTTGAGGCTTCATACTAAGGAGATTCTTTAAGATCGTCAATAGGGTATATAGTTCCAACAACACACTTAGTTTTCTTAGAGAGTATTTTGTTTACATTCACGAAATTTTTCTTTTGATGTTGTATTACCTTTTGTGTTCATGAATTCTTTCAAAGTTAAATTTCTAAGACCCCTTCAGCTCTCTAGGGAAGATACTTCTTTAGGGATCTCTTAGGATATGCTACTACATTGTATTATTTTGTGCAATATTTGAAGGTCTGGTTGCAAAGTTGTCACTTTGCCCTCTGAAGATTTTTTTGCTATGCAGTTATGATCATTGCTATCAGGAGTATCTTATAGCAACTCTCCTTAAGAGGTCTCACAATAATTGTGGTCTTTGCGAGCTCCCCTTGTTTTTCTCTAAATGGCTAAGTTTCAATCAAATGCAGAGTGATGTTTGGGTATGACTACTGCCAGACATCATACATATGTTCCGAGGATGAATATTGGCGTACTCTTTTTGCATCAAGTCATATAGAGGACTCATATTTCATAATTTTTCTCACCTTCATGACATTGTCTATATATTTCTATATGCTTGTATTTTTCTTATAGTAGTTGCCAACTTAAGGAGATCATTGTCGATACTACTAGGTGGGCACTCAGGTGTGGTGCTAAATGCTAACTATTATTGGGATATCGGGCGCCTCACCATGATGTTGGAAATCAAATGCCAAGTGCCCAATGGGCACTCAACTTCTATTGAGGCGCTTGACCACACGGTCTTTTTTAGAATATCATAATTTTTCTCAAACATCAGTTATGTTTGCCTTTTTATTATATACGACTATTGGGGGGGTTACTTAGGATTTTCGCCGAAACTTGGTGCTCAATAAATATCTTAGAAAATTTTGTTTAACTTCGTGCTTGGGGAGAATTTATATTGTTCAATGTGAATTCTTGTCTTTTTGAATATTTCAAAGAATCTTATTGTTTAAGATTTTTTTGCATTTTTTTAGGAGGTTGAGTGTTTGCTAGATAGTTTTTTGCATTTTTCATTATTGTGGATGCTTACTCTCTCTTTTGCTTGAGGAAGTTCTTCATTCATTCATTTTCATTCATACACTTAGCCAAATAAATGATTTTCAAGTGTTATCAAATTTTAGTGTGTGCTTAACATGTGAAGAGGAAGTTCTTCATTCATTCATTTTCATTCATACACTTAGCCAAATAAATGATTTTCAAGTGTTATCAAATTTTAGTGTGCACTTAACACGTGGAGAGGGCATGTGAACTAGGTGTAGAGCTGCTTCTTATAAAGTTTTTTATAAGTTCCCTCGAAGGGGTTTTCTAAATCACATAGGAAGGCACATAAGAAAGTGTGTGAATCTTGTTAGGGATATCCTTGTTTCTTGTGATAATCAACCAATTAAGGTAATGTTCATTGCGTGGCTCAGCAATGAGGTTTCCTCATAATACTTAGTTGTTAGTTTTGAATGCAATCGAGTGCCTCACTAGCAAGGGTTTATAAAAATTAAGTATAATAGCATTTTGTGATAATTCTTATTTGGGGTCTCAATGCTACTATTTGGGTTGCAGCAAATTCTATTCGCGGGCTTCATTTACTAGATCTTTGTCGCTAATGATAAGTTTGGTGGTGATGTCAAAGTATGAGCCTCATTCAAGAGGTCTTATTGCTATAAGTTGAATCTTTTGTAATGAGGTGGCACGTAAGCCATTTGCCATCAGAAGGGTCAAAAGATCAAATTTAATGGTGCGGCCACGTACCTCCTGGGAGGCCTCATAATGGACTTACGCGAAATCAATCTTAAGTATTGCAATAATTTGTTAAGCGAATGGTGCAACTATTTACCTTCAAGGAAGGTATTTAGTTGGCTTATGCATGACAACCATGTACTTTGTCCAAAAGGGGTTTTGAGTGGGCTTGCATGCAATGACCACATACTATTGGAGGAGTAGAATAGTGGATCTACACCAAAGAAATTAGGTATGCTCTAACAATTAATGCGCAAGTGCCTTACTAAATTTAATGTTTGCTCTCGAGAGAGGTAGGCAAATGCCTTAAAATATTTATGTGTGCTCTAGGGAGCGGAATGCAAAAGCACCTTAATAAATTCTAGTTTACTTAGAGAGGTACACAAGTACCTCAGAGACTCAAGTTTGCTCTGAAGAGTGAGATGCACAAGTGCCATAAATATTCAATTTTACTTTGAACAACCGGATGCGCAAATGCATCAAGAAATTCAAGTTTACTTCAAAGAGTAAAGTATGCAAACACCTCAAAGATTCAAGTTTGCTCTGGAAAGTGGGGTGCACAAGCATCTTAAAGATTCAAGTGTGCCATCCTCAAAAGATTCAAGTTTACTCTGGAGAGCATAGTGTGCAAATGCCTTAATAAATTCAAGTTTAGTCCAAAGAGTGGGGTGCTAAGCACCTCAAAGATTTAAGTTGCTCTAGAGAGCAGAGGTACACAAGTGCCTCAAATATTTAAGTTTGCTCCAAAGAGCGGAGTGCACAAGTGCCTCAAAGATCCAAATTTTCTTTGGAACATAGGTTGTGAAAATACCTCAAAGATTCATGTAGCAATAAGTAACAATAATGTAGAGGAAGTAAAATTTATTCAAATAATTCATCAATAATAAGATGATGTTGCCCCCATGCTAGTTGCTCTATTCAAGTTTAGTATACATGACTTAAAATCAAAAGAAATCTCTACTTCAACACAAAAGAAAAAATAATTGCAGTTTATTCAAGAAAAATCTATTAACAATATTGAAAAAGCATAGGGGGTGCCCAACATAGCACCGAACGTGAAAGTAATTTTCCATCAGACGGTTGTTTCTGTAACTCTAATCTCGACTTGGATTATATATCCAAAAAGGTTCACTTTTGGCTATTCCACACACTGCTTAGCGGAGGCATGGTTATCTGAAGTGGATTCTCTCTTTTGTAGTAGATGTCGAACCTGCTATGCCCCATTGACTAAGAAGGGGGTGGGCGCAGCAACTATATAGACCCCTTTCTTTCTGTTGTCACCTACGCTTTCCTAAGCCTAGCTGAAATCTTGTAAAGGGCATGCAAAGCCCAAAGGTTGCTATCCCAATAGCCCAACATAGCGTATTTAGTCAATTTGGGGGATTCTTTTGGTATAAACATTACCATGACATTTAGGCCTCAAAGTATACCTTTACCCTTATCTTTCTTCTTATTATCACGTAGTTCCTTTGTTTGGCTAGTCTCGAAGGTAGGACTCTTGATATACTAAAAGTGTTAGCATCATAGATCAAACCTCCATGTTTATCTTTTAAATTATTATGGCAGCTCATCTCTCTAAAGTTGATGTAACATTTAACAGCAGTACACTGCCTTGCCTTTAGATCTACCTGCTCATTAGGTGGATATCAATCGTTCTTATTTTTTCTTCCTCTGTATCACCCTATGGAAGTGCATTATTTCTCAACCACATACTCTCTAACATATCCTTGCTGGATCAGCTTCTCATTTTCATATTTCAATTTCCAGCCTTCTTCAATAGTAAGTCCTTAACTACGATGGAAAGCTGTTGTACATTGGAAACTTTCATCTTTTCAAACTTTCTCTAATCTTTGAGGGTTGTTTGATCAATCATTATAATGAAGTAATCTTAAGTATCTTCGTCTTTAGGGCCTTCAAGGCGTGTATTCAAGGAGTGCCCATCTAGTGTGTTGTTAATAATCATCCCAACTTTTATCAGAGTTGGCTTCATTTTCTCTATAATTTATGTTTGCCAGCATCTTTGAGGGTCACTACCCCCTTATCTTTTATGTATTTCTCTGTGTGCAAGGGGAATACGTTCAAAGTAGCATATAGTTACCAACTCCCTAGGGTTTTAGCATCTCAAGTTCCATTGAGTGATATTAAGGATAGGGGACACACTTCAAAAGCTCATAGTATGGGATTGACTGCATGAGCTTGCGTGTCTGTTTGCAATAATATTTTTTTTACATTGGTAAGATCTTTGCTAGTTGGTCCTTCCAAGATCAATGAGATGATGTTATCCGCAAGAAAGTCTCCATATTTCATTACTGCTACCAATCTCTAGACGTTGGGCATTCATTTGGCTATCATCAGTAGCCCTTCCTTCCTCCAACTACTAGACCGTTCTTTGGATTGCTTATTCTCTACACCACGTGTTCTTTGAGGTGTCCTTCGAGTATCTACACTCTTCGATAGTATGCCTGGCATCATGGCTAGAAGCAGCACCACTTATTAAATTTCTACTTCATAAGTTTATTCATCGGGTTCTCCTAATCCTTTATTGTCAAATGAATTTAGTTGACCCCTTAGTACACATTAAGGGAGCTCAGCATCTCATACTCCACTATAAAGCCCACTAACATGCCCATGCACTAAAAGTAAGAACAAATCATTTGAGCAAGTTTTCCTCAGGTCAGTGAAGTCAATGCACGAGACGAGGAGTAGCGATGTCTCGCTTAGAGTTGGTTTTCCATTTAGTTCTCTCCAAGGAGGACGAAACGCCCCAAATTCGATAAAAGGATTGCTGCTACTCTTGGGGACAACACCTCTTTGTATATTAGATGATTGCTTTGGTCACTACTTGTGCAGTGGCATTCCTTAATAGGATCGTCAGCACCTTTCAATCATCTAAAAAGCAGGAACTCTGAAAAGATGGTGCCTGCACAATGAGCGTCTCCTCTAGTGTCAGCTACATGTATGGGGCAATCTCCAAAACTAGATGTGACTGTGCTTTAGATTAGTATTTTTCTTGTTCTCCAATTTGGGACCACTTAGTTGTTGGACTCTCGAACTCCAGACTTCATATGCGTTATTAGCATCCCTTATTCATCATTTAGAGTTCACACAAACAATGACAAGTTGATGTTGTACAAAAGTGCAGTTGGTCTTTTTTGGTAGTCAACAAAAGTTTGAGGTTCTTTTGTCTAGAATGAGTATTCAACTCTCGACTCAAAGATTCACAATTCTTATGAGTGATTTTTCATGCCCCTTTTTCTCTTTGTGGCTTAGCATTTATAGTTTTATTTCTTAATAGGTTCAAGCCCATTAGGGTTTTGTTGTCCATCTTGATAGGCTTAATCAATTTGGGATATTTGGCCTTTTTATTTAATTATTCACTTTGATTCATTGAAACATTTTTAATCCTTCTCCTTTTTTACTCTTATAGGCTTAATTAGTCATATAAATATTTAAATATATTAAAAGTCTAATTCTAAGTCCTAAAGAATTAGAAATTGCATATAAGCGGACAAAATAATTGAAATTTCAAAATTTTATAAATACAACAGTCTTCTTTTTTTAGTTTAACAAGTTTAATTAAAAAAATATGTGTAAGTTTCATACATCTATGCACACCAAGAGTTCATTAAGATTCAAATAAATGTAAGAACAATGCCACACACCGATTAACAGTTAATCATATGTTATCAAACAAATTTGTTATATCACTTCTATATAAAGTCAAAGGGGTATAACTAAGACAAGATAATTTGTGAACGATTCGAGTTCAACTCGATTTCAGCTCGAACCCGAGCTTGTCATCAAGCAAGCTGAGTCAAACTTAACAATATTCGACTCGAAAAGTTTACAAGTCTAAACGAGCTTTATGTTTATAGTTACAACATAGACCTATATAATAAAATCCATAAAGATAAATATACAAGAATAATAAGAAGAAGAAGAAGAAAAGGAAGAAGAAGAAGAAGAAGAAGAAGGACAACAACGATGAATGATGATGATATTTTAATATTTTTATTTTTAAGAAAATAATAAAATTATTTGAAAAGTTTATAATTATTGATTTTGTTTGGAATCTAAACGAGCTCGAATTAATCTAAATTCATATGAGTTCGAACTCATTCAAGCTTATATGAAATCAAGCTCTCTATTTCTTTACGATGAATCATATCAAGTCGAGTTCAATAAGGCTTACCAACTCAATGAGACTCGCCCGAACATTCGCCTATTCTAATGAGCCAAATTTAAGCTCGACTAGTTTGGCTTGATTGAGTTCAATCTTGAGCTTGAACTTACGAATTAATAGACGAGTCGAGTTTGAACACGCTATATTCAGGTTTGATTTGACTTGTTTACAATTATGAAACTTCAAGAGTTTGGAGCATTGAGTTCAAGTTTGACTAGAAATTTAGATTTTAATAATTTTACATTAATCATAATTTATTATTAATTAATATTTAAATATAATGATATGTTTGAATTCTTCGTCAAAAAGAATGACCACAAGAATCATTGTTTGAGATCATCTTTGGTAATATTTGTTTATAAATTATGTGTTTTAGATTATATGTTTTGGGACTAGGGTTGGAGAATGTGAAATTTGTATTGGAGAATATGATGTATATTTATTTATGATGTAGGAATAATAAGAAAATTATTTTGAAAAAGTTTGATATGTATATTTATGTTTTGGAATGAGACAAATTCTACCGTAATAGTTAAAGCAATACTTTTTATTGAGTTTTGAGGATGTAAATGAATTTTAGTAATATTTTTTTATTATAATATAGTAATAAAATATTAAATATATAAATATATATGTGATTGGTAATGATTATGATGTAAATAATATGAAATTTTTGGTCATTTGCCAATTAAATAGGAGGGACAGTTTGAATATTTTAGGAGCTCATTTTGAAAGAAAAAAAAGACACGTATTTAATTATATTTTTTTAAAATAAAATTAATGTGAAAGAATGTAACCAAATATAGCCTTTGTTTTTATCATTTTCGGTAAACATTTATTAGGGTGATATAATATAGGTATACTTATTTTGTATATAAATAAAGAAAAAATGGTACCCCCTATGATTAACGTAGTTCGGTGAACGATTGGCTTAATCTGACACGTAAGCAGCCGTCAAGATTTTTCTCATCTACTTTTATGAAATTTAAGAGAGAGAGAGAGCGTACACCACTGACAGGTACATGTACGGACAAAAATCCAGCAGAAAAGAGGGCTGTGTTTGGCAAACCTAAATTATGGGTAATACCTAAATGAAATAATAAAAAAATTACTTGAAATATTTCTAACCAATTAAATTTTCACGGTTTTCATTTTTATTTGGCATTATAAGAAAATTATAATTTCATAAAATATGGAATATTGATCATCTATGAGCACTTGTTAATTTCTTGTGGACAATGATTGCTGCACTTTTAATTACAACTATATTCAAATTATAAATTATTCAATAATTTAAATTTATTACCACATATTTCATTTAACCATTGCTTTTTAGATTTAATAAGTTTGAATACTTAAGAATAATTGAACGAGTATACAATTTCTTATTCAATTTGACTATTCATGATGCATACTCCCCTCTCCTCCCCTCCTCCACCCCCACCCCCACAAACTCAAACTCCAATTCAATAAATTTATGTTGGGAGAGTGAGAAAGAAAAATTTTGGAAATATACCACATATTAAATTATTGAACAACATAAAAACATGATAGAAATGATATTTAAGAAAATTACAGGCAATTTTTGCATTTGTTCTCCCAAAATATTTTCATTCTCTCAAAATATTATCAAAATATAAATAAACAATTTTCTCAAAATTTAACATTTTCCTCTTAAAATAATATTAAAAAGTTCTATCATTATTCCATCCCACTCCCAAAACAATCTCCAAAAAATTCCAAAATAGAATCAAATATTGCTTTACTAAGTAATTTTTAAATTATTACTCACACTTAACTATTAAGATGCATTTCATAAAAATAAACTCCTTCAATGCTACAATGTGGTAGAAGAAAATTTCGCAAAGCTGAACATTTCATATTCAGTAACGAACAAATTTTGGACATCATCAAATACATAACAAATGTCCGTAATGTATACTTGCAATGTAATTAAATTTCACTCAAATAGAATGATTACAAGTTGTTTTCTTCCGCTTGAGCGGAGGAGCAACCAAACGCGCCCTAATGGTATGAATGGATAAGAGCCGTTGTTGTCACCACTTACGTATGACCAGCCGTACTTTTACTGACCTACGAACATGAAATTTGGTCCCCAAACACCCCTCTGCTACGGTTCGCAGGGTGAAAAACGTGTATCAGTTCCATTCACAATGTAAAGATTTACAACATTTGTCAATTGTAATAATTTCAAACAAAAATCGGCGACAATTTCTTGGAAGCTTCGGAAAAAATAATCTTAAAATATTCCCAAATGTTAATTATTTATAGTTATTTATATTTGGGTGTTTGGTTCGGGGGCAGGTTGGGAGGGGCGGGTGTTAAATTTTGAATTCTTAACCTTCACATTCCTTTTTCCTGTTGTGATGCTTGGTTGAATTTCCGTTTATCCTTGAGGTTCATTTTATCTCTGTCTCAAATCTTGAAATCGTGAAGCCATATTGACCCTTTCAGACTCCAAGAGCCGCTTTGTACTTCTGATTGAACAATTGTTAAGCTGCAGTCCTCATACAAATCCAAGTATATCCTCTTTTTCTCTCTTATCTGCTAGCACTTTTACTGTGCATTTTTCTTGGATTCTTGTAAGGTTTCTGTTGCATAATACATACGTGTGTATATATATATATATATATATGTTGATGTGCCGTGCACGCGGAAACTTGAGAGGGTTCTTCTGGGATTTGCTTGCTAGTTCTGATTTTTGCTTTAGTTATCTTCAAATTTTGTTTTATCTTTTTCTTGGATTTGGGAATTCTTGAGTGTGTTCTTTGTGTTTTGGTCGGAAAAGTCGAGAGCTTTCTTGACAATTTGGGTTCAGAAAGAATTGGGTTGAGTCGGGATTTGTCTGAGTTTTGTTGCTGGTTGTGGTTTTGATTTATTGCTGGTTTTCTAGTCTGCTAGCAGAGGGTAAGGATTCCGCACCCGCCCCCGCCCCCCCGAACTTCCCTTGCTATTTGGTGGTCATGTCTGGTTAGCATTAAGTTGTTTGTTATTTTATATTTTGTGATCTCCTTCTTTATCCATTGATTAAGTAGGCTAAAAGAGGGACATTTTTTAAAGTATTTTGTAAGTTCCGATATAGTACTCTTAATCTATTACAATAATCAAAAGCTATCACTGCTTTGACTCGCACGGAGAGAGAGACACACTTCCTCGGTTGGATGTCAGAATTAATTTGGTTTCTTGGGGGCTTGCACATGGGATAAAAATCCCATCCCCTCTCCATTCACATTTTGAATTTGGTGTTTTTGTTTTTCTGTTGATTTCACCTATCCGATGTATCTGCTGCTTGTTGCAGTTGATCACTTTTGCTTGCCATTATAGTATGAATGAAGCATTTTCCATAACTTTCAAAGAAAACAATAAGAAATCCAAGAAATGTTGTTGGTTTTAACTGTCGACAATCTTTATGAAATTGTCTGTTATAGAGCGGTGGTCATACTCATGGTCTGCTTTAGGACAGTGTTTTTGATAGGTCAATGAAAGCTGTTTCAATTGCTGGTCAGCAGCTAAGTATTTCAAAGGTCTGATGAGAGTAAACTGCTTATGCAGGATATTTTTGCCGAAGATCACGATTGCCAAGAGCAAGAAAGATTTAAACATATAACCTATTGCGAATGAGTCAACCCAAAATTAAGCGCAGAATCGGGAAATATGAGGTTGGAAGGACAATTGGTGAGGGCACATTTGCAAAAGTGAAATTTGCTAGAAATTTTGAGACCGGACAACCCAGGGCTATCAAGATTCTTGACAAGGATAAGGTCCTTAAGCACAAAATGGCTGAACAGGTTAATCTTTGCTTTTACCTTCATGAACCCTGATGCTTTCCTATTAAATACTCCAATGGAATTGAAGAAATCATGTCAATTAACTTATGGAAGACAGACTTTAACATATATTTGGGAATTGTATTACCCTATATTTGTAGCATGTTCAAATAAACTTCTTGTTTGGTTATGGATTTTGCAGATTAAGCGGGAGATAGCAACAATGAAATTGATAAAACACCCCAACGTTGTTCGATTATATGAGGTCACACACACACTCTCTCTTACTCTCTCCCTCTTCCCAACCCCATTTGTTGCTCTCTGTTGTGTGTATGCAAATGCATATGGTGGAGGAAGTATCTATTTGTTGGTGGGAGTGTGTTTAATTCTGCAGAAATGTCCCTGTTGAACATAAATTTCAAATCTTTTTGAGTCTAATCTAACAAGATGAGGAGTCTGAATGCCAAATTCTAATCCAAAGATTTAATATTTGCAGGAAGCACTTGTCTTCTAAGCTAATAGCAATTTTCCTATTATTCCACTCAATTATCATGAGAAATAACTTAGGTGACAATGATTAAATTCTTATTGTTGGAAATTTCTGAGCTGCCTGCATATCTAATGATCTTGTCTTTCTTCAGGTGATGGCAAGCAAGACCAAGATATTTATTGTTTTGGAATTCGTCACAGGGGGAGAGCTCTTTGACAAAATTGTAAGATAACTTTTTCCCCACACATATATTGGCATTTCCACTGCCTTATGAAGCATATGATAGAAAATCATGATTCTGAGACTTTGTTATTATTGTTTCTAACATCCTATACTGTGCACTCCTCATCTCTCAAATACTGGGTCCATGTTGGTTGAAATTTAATTTGCCCCACCTGGTTTTAGCTGTAGAATTTATAGGCAAAGTCATCCTCTAAAATGAAGATCTGTGACTAATGACTATGAAGGTGAATCATGGAAGGATGCGAGAAGATGAAGCAAGAAAATATTTTCATCAACTTATTAATGCTGTTGATTATTGCCATAGCAGGGGAGTCTTCCACAGAGATCTAAAGGTAATTGATGTGGCTTTTGGAATATTCCGTCAATATTCAATTTCACATACTACAGTATAGCATTATGCTTTATTCTATATCTTCACTGCTGCAGCCGGAAAACTTACTATTGGATGCTGCTGGAAACCTCAAGGTTTCTGATTTTGGATTAAGTGCTCTGTCCCAGCAAGTTAAGGTAAATATCAGCATCTAAATTGTACATTCCGTCACTTAGACAGCATCCTGTGTCACTTTCTTCATTTTCTTTGAATTCAACTTCTGCCTTTTTCTGTCGCCATATGACACGAAAATGCATTTCAAACAAAAATTTTGGCGTTTGTTTTACTGTCTAGAATATGTGCTCCAACAATGTTTCCTTTTCTTGTCAGAAGAATAAGCTTTTTATCTAAAATTCTGCTCGCTACTTATTTGTCACTTCACATTTGAAGTTTGGCCCATCTAACGGAATCAAAATATCACTTTTATGAAATGAATTTTGGCAGGATGATGGTTTGCTGCATACTGCCTGTGGAACTCCAAATTATGTTGCTCCTGAGGTATGTTATTAAACTATGCAACTTTCATCTCTGTTCCCAAGCACCTTTTCTTGTATGGTCTAGTTAATTTGATAAAGAATCTGCACAGGTCCTCAATGATCAAGGCTACGATGGAGAAATAGCAGACTTGTGGTCGTGTGGAGTCATACTCTTTGTATTGCTTGCAGGTTACTTGCCTTTCGATGATTCTAATGTTATGAACCTATATAAAAAAGTGAGCATCTCAGCAATTGATTGCATGGTTTTACCTGTTCTCTTTTATCTCTTCTATAGTTTCATCATTTCCATCGTAATATGTCCAGATATCTTCAGCCGAATTTACTTGCCCTCCTTGGCTGTCCTTCGGTGCCATGAAGTTGATTACTCGAATCCTGGAACCAAATCCTGTAAAAGTAAGAATAGCGAAATTATATTCGATGAGTTTCCTATTTGATAGTTGATGCTACACTCTCTTCCTGTACATACAGGCACTAAACCTGTTCAATTTTTATATAGTTTTGCTCTACTTTCTTTGTGTTATAATTGGTGGCTTTTTTCATAAAGGCAATCTCTGCATCTCAAAGAGAAACTGAGAGTTTCTAAAAGACAAACTTATATGGAAATCCATATTCAAGAAATTGTCACATATCAAGCTATGCTATTGAATTTTTTCATGTCAACACCCATCTAACTGTATGACTTTTGTGTTTATACAGCGCATTACGATCCCTGAAATTTTGGAGGATGAATGGTTTAAGAAAGATTACAAACCACCAGTATTTGACGAGAAAGAAGATACAAATTTGGATGATGTGGAAGCTGTGTTTAAGGATTCTGAGGTGCGTTTGTCAAGCATGTGGTCAAATTAATTGCTTTATTCCCATATATGATAAATTTTAGTTGTGAAAAGTCTTATAGAATTCTTTATGACAGGAATATCATGTGACAGAGAAAAAGGAGGGGCAGCCAGCTGCAATGAATGCTTTTGAGTTAATTTCCATGTCAAAAGGTCTCAATCTTGGGAATCTATTTGATGTAGAACAGGTATGAACTCATTTTTTTCTCCTCATATACTATCCAAAAATAGATAATCCAAGAAGCAAAATATTAGGGGTATTTAATTATACCTTGGAAACCGGTTGTATGTTAGCCTGAATTGAATGGATTTACTAATGAACAAGAAGGCTCAAGAGGAGCATTAGAAAATATTGTAACCAGTTATGAAACTTCCACAGCATCCATATCAGCTGATGTGTTGTTGAACAACCCATCCCTTCTAATCAATTGTTAGAAAAAAATGTATCTAAGTTAGCAGTTTCTGTGTGGAAGAAAGAATGATTATGTAGGATGTGTTTGGCTGTATGTTGAAGGATTTACTGTTTTGAAGTTGTTGACATGTAAATTTTTATTGGAGCAATCGTGGGATTCCATTAATTTTCTTGATTTTTCCTACCATCACCTTGTCTTGAGCAGAAGTACTTAATTCATGTTAAGATGACATTTTTGGCTGTCAATTCAGAATGTGCGAGGGAAAAAGAATGTCAACAAGCTCATTTTTCTTCAGATTACAATGTGAACAGTCAAATTTACACATAAATATGTGAAGTATTTTGGCCTGATTTTACTCTTGGGTTTTGCCTTGACACTGGTGACAGGGATACAAGAAGGAGACAAGGTTCACATCTAAATGCCCGGCGAATGAGATAATTAAAAAGATTGAACAAGCAGCAAGACCTCTTGGTTTTGATGTTCAGAAAAAGAATTACAAGGTAGTATTGAATTTTCCAATCTAATATGTAGCTAGGTAGTCACATTTGCCAACAATAAGGAAATGAATCAAATGTTGTAATAAAATTAGATCAGCAACCCTTTTAATGCTTTCTTAATTTTCTTTTGACTTTTTCCAGATGAGGCTTGAAAACTTAAAAGCTGGACGGAAAGGCAACCTCAATGTCGCAACTGAGGTGTGTTGTCATAAAATTATTGATCACCTCCACCTTTAAGTTGCATTTTTCATGCATGAACCAAACCAAGTATTTAAAAGTTCTCATTCGTATTTTAGTGATAGCTAAATCTAATGCGTATTATGTGCTTGAATCAGGTTTTCCAAGTTGCCCCTTCGTTGCACATGGTTGAGGTTAGAAAAGCTAAGGGAGATACTTTGGAGTTCCACAAGGTACACTTTTCTGCCAAAATTCTAATCGATCTATACCACCGATAAAGCACCAGCTTCTTTTTTATGTGTGTTCGATTGATATGCCTAAAAATCCCATTGTTTTTGTGTACTATTCCTTATAACTACATAGAGTAATTACCATTTACAACTCGACTATTGTCACACTACTATCACTTTATAGGTAGACGAGAGTGATTCTTTATATGATATGTTTCTTTTCTTACCAAAACTTCTGAAGCCCGGAAAAATAAGCTAGATATCTACTCAAAATTTCTGTTTTTTTCCATCATGTCTGATTTGCAGTTCTACAAAAACCTTTCAACTTGTCTTGAGGACGTAGTTTGGAAAACTGAAGAGGACATGCAAGAAATGAAGTAGAGATGAAGAGCACTTAGGGACGCTTTGTAAAAAATTGCTGGTTGGGCTTTTTTTGGTTAGATTTTGCTCTCTCCTCCGGGACACTTTTTCCTCCCAGGAGGGGAATTATTTGCATTGAAGTGGTTTTCCGATTGTTTCTTGGTCTGAAAATTGGAGAGCTTAGATAGTTTTCTGGTGAGGTGTGGTGGTTTTATCTTTTCTGTATCTTCGGGCAAATGCTGTCTTAGTTGTAAAGCAACATTCTTAAATTAATCACAAGTTTCAAAAATAGGTTTTAGTATTGTCGATGGTGATAGATCATTGGATCTTCCACTAACCTTAACGAACGACATCCCTCTATGCCTTAGTATTATTATTTCAGGACAAAAGTGGTTACGTTAGCCTTGGATCTCTCTTTAGGCACTATGTTCCATGGTTCTTAGATGGATGACTAGATCGGTATTTTAAATTGTGTGAAGGGTGATATAATAATTCTAAGTGACAGTGGTTTCCACAAGTCTACGACTTAGTTTGGTGATTTTATGGAAATTATTTGAATATTTTATAACGCCTTTGTTTCGTGTCTCCATCATGTGAAGTTTTCACCTTTATCTTATTGGGTATATTTTGAAAGACAAACAATGCGCAAATGTGGTTCGGACTTCTGCTTTCTTCCTTTGAATTTTCCTCTTTTAGGTTAGCAAGGATGGAAAGCCTTTCACCCTATAAAATATGCTTTTTTTAGCGTCCAAGTTTTCTTTTCTCTTCTTTTGCATAAAGGTGGTAGCATTTGTCTCTCCTTTTTCTAATACTCAAACCCGCCATTTATGATTAATTGTAGTTATAGTTAAATAAATGTGGTTCGCAACCAGTGTGTGGATTTTCATTTAAATAATGAGCTGATCTCATGGAACTCAATGTCGCCGTGCATGGATCTTGTTCTAAAATAAATCAAATTTCAATGGATATCGTTTACTTGGAACTATCGGGGAAAAAAAAACAACATAATCGTATTATATAGCATCATTAAGAGTGATTGCGTTGAAATTGTACAAAATTATTTTTTTAGAGGCGGAATTATGGATAAAATGACGGTGTATTAGGATTACGTTACGGTATTTATGGTGAGCTAGGATTATGGTGAGTGTAATAAAAATTAAAAATTCAATGAAGATATTTATTTATTTATTTATTTGACAATCATCTTAATTACGAGGGTGTTTGGTTAAATTTATTTAAAAAATCTTATAAGTCGATATATCATGGAAGTTTTTTTAAATTTATAAGATGATAGATCTTATTTTTAAAATAAGTTATAAAGTAAGTGTTTTGACAAAATAAGATATTAGTAATAACAATTTTGTAATTTAAATTGTTAAAATTAAAAAAAATGATTGAGATATTGAAAATAAGTTAGGATTTCATTAGTTTTTTTTTTTTTAAAAAAAAAGCTTATTTTAAGATCTTATAAACTTATTTAAAAAAAATTACCACACACTTTTTAATATCTTATAAATTCTTAAGCATCTTAAACTATATTTTGAAAAACTTATAAATTCACTCAAACAACCTTGAAATAACTATGGAATTCACTAGGCTTATGGTGTTGAAAAATTTACAAAATAATATTTCTTTCTTTCTTTTTATTTTTTTAATGAAGAAATATTTTCTTGAAATTTTAAGGACTAGTAAAGTTTATTTTTGGGGTATAGTGTGTGTGTTTCTTTTTTCCTCGATAATTATTTTGCGGCAATCCATCAAGTTTTCCGCGTGAACTCGCCCTTTCCGGCCGATGCTACAAAACTCTCATTATTCTCTTTGTCCTGACAACCAATTGCAGTAATCATAACCCAAGCATAACAACTTTATTCTCAAGAAAAGCAATCTTCTATAAAGAGCTTTTCTGAACAAGATAGGGTGTTGTGGGCTAGTCCTGGATATCATCATTATTGATGTATGAGTATAATATCAGGGCCTCACATGATACAGTAGCGATAGAGTGTTTTTTTTTTTTTTTTTTTTTTTTTTTTTTGTGGAAGATCAGATTGAATTTTTATAACATATGATAAATAATTTTGTTATTTTTGAGGAATAAAATTTCAAATTTTAATGAAAACATATATGATATAGCTTTTATATAAAGTGGAGGGGGACAAAAGCTTCTCTCAGTCCATTTCTCATTTTATACTACAAGAAATTGTGATGATAATTCGAGAGACTAATCATTTTTTGGATAATTAAGAAAGACCTCAAAATCTTTTTAGCTTTTCACAATTTTTCATAACCCTTTTGGATGAACTTTAAGTTCTATAAAATTTTACAAGATTTTTAAAAGTACAAGATATCCAGAAACTTGTTTGGTATGGTTTTTCAAGAGAGAAACTGATTGCTTCTAAAATAAAATGTTCTTTAAAGAAAGTAAGAAATTTTTAACTCGTTTTTAAGATTAAATTTATAACTATCAAATATAAAAACTTAAAGGATGCTTTAAATAAGCTGTAAGGTCCTATGATAAGAAAAGAAATCAGCAAATAAGCTTTTGTCCTGTGAGTTATTGACCCATTCAACTCCCAGGAGAGTCACAAATGAGATTTTCTACGGATAAAAGATCAAAATTTGTTTGCCAACCAGAAATAGGCAGCAATATCTGCCCAATAAACACCAAAACAATGTGCAGAAGTAACATTTTTCCATATTTACACTTACCTAGCAGCTACAACTAAGATAAAACTATCAACAAAACAAACAAGCAACAAGAAATGTTTTATGCAGGAGAATATGACTTGTGGGAACTCAATGTTTTAACACGATCTTCAAGCTTGGCTTGGGGTGAACTTTGAAGGGCTTGTAGTTGTTCCATCTCGGCTAGAACCTCCACCATTGAAGGCCTGCTTTTGGGGTCATTATAGAGGCACCTTAATGC
Source organism: Jacaranda copaia (assembly GCA_014898725.1). Lineage (NCBI taxonomy): Eukaryota > Viridiplantae > Streptophyta > Magnoliopsida > Lamiales > Bignoniaceae > Jacaranda > Jacaranda copaia. The sequence goes on from JACGDI010005381.1 coordinate 928,522, forward strand.
AAGAGAAGATGCAACCTGCGCCCCCTTTTTGGAGTACTCGCCTCTTAACCTTGTGTCCATGATCCTTGAGAATTGCCGGGCATCTCCTAGAAATTGCTTTGCCCAGTCCACTAAGGTGCCTTCGGCCCCTCCAATAGTCTCATCACCTAATGCTCGTCTTCCGGATAGTAGCTCTAATAGAACAACTCCAAAGCTGTATACATCACTCTTGGAAGTTAAGCGACCTGTTTGGTTGCATTTGTTTGCAAAAGTGAAAAACTTCACCAAGTCTAATGGCTATGCATATGAACTACGATTGAGATGCGAAAAGACATAAAGAGATGTTTGCAAGAGCTTTTGCTTTCAAAGAAATGAAACAATTGTAGAAAAAGTTGCAGTAAAAGTTGAAAGTGTTTGAAAAATAGTAGCTAAAAAGTACTAAAAAATTGCAAAAGTTATATAAGGATTCCTTTTAGTTTTTCTCTGCTTAACTTTAAAAAATTAAAAGCAGAAGTGTCACTATAAGACATTCCAAACCAACTAAAATTCAGCTAAAAGCTGAAAATATTTTTTTTGAAATGGAGGCAAAGTGTGCATACATATATATATATACACCTGAAGCCACATATTCTGGGGCAGCATAACCCATTGTACCCACAACTCTAGTCGAAACATGAGTTCCATCACCACTTGGACCCTTTCTTGCGAGGCCAAAGTCCGAAAGTTTTGCATGAAACTTCTGCAGATTAAGGTTAAGACAAATGATGTTCAATGATAGAACAGAAAATCAGGCTTGGTGCTGACAAAAAGAGTTGAGTTTTAAGTAGTTTAACATACCGAATCAATAAGAATGTTGGATGCCTTTAAGTCACGGTAGATTACATTGGCATTTAGACTATGTAAAAAGGACAGCCCTCGCGCGATATCAATTGCAATTTGCAGTCTAGTAGCCCAGGACATTGGCTGTACTCCCTCTGTGCAGAAATAGCATAATATACACATTGTCAAGCCTTTGTTTCTGACTGATAAAATTTTCGTGGAAAAATAATAGATATAAGATTATTTATGTACACAAGATTTTCAGACAACATGGTAACAGAGGTAAAATGCCGATATCATCAAATTATCTGTCAATGCAGAGAAAGAATCCGTAAAGAAATTACTCTTAAACAGGTGATTCTCCAAGCTTCCTTTAGGCATGAACTCATAGACCAGCAGCCTGTTTTTAGATTCTGAGCAATATCCAATTAGCTTCACCAAATTTTCATGCCGAAGCTGGCCTAAGTATTTGACCTCATTCTGCAGATTAAGTTGGACCAGAGAAAGTTAACCGAATAAAAAGGAAAGTTTCTTAAGGACATAATAAACTCACAAGCCATTCTCTGTGGCCTTGAAAGCTCAGTGCCTTGAGTTTTTTGACAGCCACAACTGTCCCTGTTCCTGGTTTGCTGGAAGCCAAAGTGTTCTCATTAATCCATCCCTTAAACACATAACCAAAGCCTCCCTCGCCAATGAGGCTGTCAGAAGAGAAGTTCTTCGTGGCATTTTTGAGATCATTGAAGGTAAATGATTTAAGGCTGCTCGAGACTGATGGATTACCTAGTGATTCTACAAGAGCATCACACAATACAACTGAATGTGTCTGCAGGTTTGAAGGATTTGAGCCCTGTTTTGCATCATTGCCAGGTGCTACTTTAGTTCCTGAAAAAAGGCCTAAATGATGTAAGAGACTATGTGTTATGAATTCAAAAACAGAACCAATGCTTTTCTTGAACTCTTTCGCACTAGAAAGGCATCAAAATAACTAGAAATGTTCACTCATCAAATCTTGAACTTGAAAGAGTGATATCAACAAATAGGCAACTTTCATTTTCTTTCGAATTGTCTGCTTGTTCATAAATCAAGCCATTCTCATTGTTACTGTCCTGATTGTTAAAATCTTGGTACTAATCCATAACAATCAAAGTCAAATAGTAATCCTATTAGTGAAGTAAATTCAATAAAACAAAAATCGGTATCATAAAGAAACAGTCGTAAAACGGAGAGTTTTTACCAATTTGAAAATCATTCAATATGGTTGAATCGACTTGGCTGTTCAATCAAGTAAAGGAAACGGAATTGCTTCATACAGTGAATTTTGGTTTCCTCTTTCTAATCCAGGAAAAGGTGTGGACTTACATCTAACTCAATCTTCTTTTAATAGAAAAATAAGAATCAAATCCCTGGAAATTAAGTTATATACACAAGCTAACTCCTAATCTAATAAGAAAATGCAGACAACCACAGTTATTCCATTAAGACAATAACTTAGTGATCACTTGTTACTATCTCCAGATTATAACCAGACGGAGAACAGAGAGCAAGACTACTAGTTTGAACTATGACAAGTAAATAATATCTTAATTAAAAATCTCTCTAAGTAACAGAAATTTGACAGTAATAGGGTGGTTCTGATTGAAATTTTTGAGAGCCAAAAACTAGTAGGTAAAAATCTGCTTTTGGTCATAGTCTCATATTTGTTAACGCAAGCACTCAAGCAAATTTCTTAATTGCCAACAAAGAGTCCATTCCCACGGTACTCCATAGCTATCCTATGTGTCTGTATATCTTCTTGCTTTCTGACAACTATAAAAGTACAGAAAGTAAACATGCAAAAACAATAGGTTGCAAGAAAGAACTGTTTCAGGATTCATACCAAAACCTTGCCCAGGAACAGGATGATCACTTTTAGCAGGGCTTCCCAAGCAAATACCCATATCTAAAGAAATCCCTTTCAACAATTTTCAACTCCAGGAGAAGTTTAGCACAGAAAAAGAAAAGGACTGAAATTTCTAGAATTGAGAGAAACCCATCTGTCCTTCTGTTGTACTCAAGAAAGCCAATCAATACCAAGTCAAGAAATGAGCAAAAAAGAAAAAAGAAATCTTTTTGATATTATATTTCAATAATGGGCATGTATTTGGGTTGTTATTGGAATATTTTACATGTGTTCAAAAAAGGCAGACTGGTCTAAGAATAGTAGACTACGTATATATCGTTGTTTGGACATGAAATCACACAGAAAGTACAAATTTGAAATGCTAAGAAAATAATTTTTTAGAGGGTGAGATTTTTGAATCTTTGAATTCAAAGTAAAGAAGTTATGAAAGATATACATAAAGTCACTTTCATATGCTACGCATTGAAGTTGATTCTTTCAAACTGTGGGGCTGAAATGATTGGGTGGGTCAGGTGATGTTACATATTTTTCTCTAGAAAATTGAAATTTCTACATACCAACTCTACTCCCAATTCAGCCCTTTTCAATGGATATTTATTTTGATGAATCACAAAAAGGATAACAGGGGCTGTGTTCAAATATATATTTCTCATTCTTGCAATAAAAAAAGTGAATTTCAGTGAAAAATTCTAAAGAAAATATTTTTCTTTATTTAATTCTAAAGAAAAGCGCCATGAATTGTTTGTGAAATATGTAATTTTGAAATGTATTTATTGATGTGGAGAAACATTTTATTTATTTTTGGGATATTTACTCTCATTCAAATGGATAAAATTTAAATCCAACACCATTTTGTCCAAATAAAAATTTGATGGAATTGAATGTCTATGCTCTTTTCCTTTTTGTTTTCCTCTCACTGAAAGTCTAAATCAACGTAAATTCTCCCTCTCTCTGGATCAAAACAATTTGTCAATAATTTACATTAATAGCCGTCAACAAACAATTATATATAGTTAAATTAATGCTCACTTATTTAGTGAGTTCAAATTCAAAATCTTAAATTTTAGACTATGATAGAAATAGAAAAGGATTGGTAATTTTTGCACCAAATAATTTAGACCTAAAATGAAGAAGGCTCTATTAATTCATTTTGAGATTTAATCCAAGCATTATTCATTTTATATTGCTTCTATCTTTCAATCATAAACCTTGTGTGTTTTGATTTTCTTGATTTTTATTATATTTTATTCATTTCTTCTGGATATTGGTATTTGTTGAGGTAGCCCCATCAATGCCAAAAATATTCTTAATATCCATATCTTTGTTAAGCAGCTCGATTTCAGGTTGCTTGACTTGACTCTAGCTTGCATCGATCTAGGTCAACCATCTTTATAGCATAAAACATTCAAATTTCCTTAACTCATCCATCCTCAATTGACAATTCATAATAAATATATACACTTGATCAACTTTATTTGTAAAGTATGCAAAATAATAGTTCACTAAATATTCTCTCTCTAAAAACTCACTATTTTTATTATTCTATTTTCTACCACTATTTTAACTTGAGAGTTGGAAAGTTTTTCCTAGAACCCTTCCTAGTAATGCTAATGACCTTCCTATAGTTTCACGTTCCAAAACTGGAGAGCTATTTGGAAGATCTAGGTAGTCCAACTAGACTTTATACTAGAAAGATCACTCCCAACTCCACAGCATTTATCGCCATCTTAGGAAGACTTTCTTTCAAACTCTAAACATATAAATCATTCCAACCCTTGGAAGACACTCTTGGGACTTATCATAGCAAATCGATGCCAACCACTATCCTCAAGATGACTCCATCAAGTGTTTCGACTCCGACAGCAACCTTCTCTACCCCTATTGTAAGCTTGAGAAGGAAGTTGATGCAAATGCTCCCTACCACTAACCTCAAGATGACTCCATTGAGTGTTTTGACTCTAACAGCAACCCTCTCTACCCAATGTTTTCAAAATCGGATCGGATACTGAACCGGTAACATTACTGGTTACTAGTTCAACTAGTTCAACCGGTTCAACCAGTGGTCGAACTGGTATGACGCAATAATTATATTTAATTTTATAAATATATATAATATTTTAATATTACTAAAAAATAAAACTTTCATCGATATAGAAAGAATATATTTGGAAAAAAATTAACTTACTTATTTTGAAGTACATTTTTTAGAAAATAATAATGTTTAAAAATTAGTTAACTATAAATAAATAAAAAATAATATTTCACATTAATTTAAATAATCATTTGTTTCATACTTCAACTCAAGTAAAAATAAATTCTTCTATGTTAAATATTTGATATAATTTTTGAGATATTAAACAAAATAAAATAATAAATTAAATATAAACATTGGTATATAACTACCACTTCATTAAATTTAAAAAAAAATAAATTTATGTTTCAAAAAATTACATATCTAAAATTTTTAATTATCATCTTCAACATAATTTCTCTTTTTTTAACAAAAATTCAAAATTTAAAGAAAACGAAAAAAAAACTGAAACCGATTGAATCGGTCCGGTTTTGACTAGTTTTCAACCGATTTTGACCGGTTCAATCGGTTTTTGATCGATTTTAATTGGTTTTGACCATGATCGATTTTTATAGCTCAACCGAACCGGATTGGCCTCCAGTCACCGGTCGGACCTATCGAACCGGCCGGTCCGGTTCGATTTTCAAAACAATGTCTCTACCCCTATTGTAAGCTTGAGAAGGAAGTTGATGCAAATGCTCCCCCCATCCCCACCCCTGTCCCGCAACCTCAAGAAGATGACACAAGACTAGAAAATGAAGTTATTACATCTTCATGTTCCTTTATGATGTTACCAACCCAAATGGCACTTTATCCCGTAAGCCTAAGCAGTTATTTCTAATCAAACAACCAATATGATAAGCACCTAATAAGCAACAAGAATAAGTAGAGGAGTCCAAGAAGGTATTTGTTTGGACTCCTCAACCTTGACTCCATGACCCTTTGCGATTGAAGATGGCAGAAAATAATTGCCTTCAAAGATCAATGCCCATAGGAGTCGAGCTAAGGTTAACAACTGTAATGATTAGGTGGAATAGCTTAATAGAAGGTTAGATGGGATAAAATAGAGAGCAGTGGGGGCATCAGTCTTACAAAAAGGAAATGTGTCATTTGATAAAGAGATACTAGCCTAAACCCTACTATCAGTATTTAAGATACTCGAACTCATAAAGTATGATGGAACTAAGACCCACAGGAGCACCTTACTTTCTATGAAAACATCGTGGAGTTATATGGTCAAACTAATGCCCTCAACAGTCAGAATCTTCATTACTACTTTATACAGCTAGACACAGAACTGGTCACCTCACTGACTGAGAGATCACTCATTTTATAGGATCAATTATGCAAAATATTCTTGTTTCACTTTGTCAACAAGAAGAAAGTAAAAAGATTAGTTACCTATCTTTTCTCTATTCACCATATAGAAAATGAAACACTCAAAACTCTCATCAGTAGACTTAACAACGAGGTCCAAGAGGTGCTTAACCGTATACATGATAGTCAAGGTCGTCATCCATGGTCTAAAAAAGGCTCTTTGACATTAGCACTGGCTTGAGAGCCTCGCAAAGATGTTGAGTAGCTTATGCAAATGACAGAGATATATCCACCAAGAAGAGGTCAACCAAATGAAGGATACCAAATAGAGTAAGAACATAATGAGATGATTAGGCAAAGACCAATGTTGATCACCTAAGTTGAAAAGATTCCATAATTATACTCCATTTGCAACATCACTAAGCAAAACTTCAATGGCCATCGAGCACAAGGATCTATTGTAATAGCAAAAGAAGACTCATTCCAATCAAAATAGGAGCCATTCGAATAGCTAAGGATGAGGTCAAGAGGTTCATCAAGGAAGGGTACCTCATGAAATTTATTTTGAAGAAAGGTCTTAGCCAAGCATTCCTGATGACTAAGCAAGTCTAAGTTAAGGAGTCAAGAATATTTTGATCAAAAGGAGAAAAAATAATAGCAACGAGAAGACCTACACCTAGGATAAGCATATTGATAACATGCCATGTATTTGCATGGTTAACATGATTACTAAAGGACCAACAAATGGAGGTTCCTTCCAATGTAAAGAAAAAATAGCAAAGCCTCAAAATCATCTCAACTCTCTAGAAGAGACTAGATCTTAGCCTTTGATAGAGTATCAAAAGTAGTTAATTTAATGACATGGACCTCGAGGGGGACTACTTACCCCATGATACCCAATGTAATCATTATGGATGTGGAAAACTATGTTATGCACAAGGTCTTGGTGGAACAATGGCAGTTCAACATATATTATGTTACCAAGAATTATATGTCACCGCCATTAAGCCAATCTATACCCTATTGATTGGTTCTAGGGTCATGCCGGTTAAGCTATAGATTAGCCAACTTCATTGGGAGTTGAACCCAATATGAGAACTATTATGGTCAAGTATTTAGAATGACAAATCTTTTACACAAAATATAATTCTAAGAAGGCTAGGTAGAACCAATTGAAGGTCATTGTGTCCAAGTTCTATCTAAAGATGAAGTTCCCAATGAATTCGAGCATGGGTTAAGTCAAACAGGATCTGAAGGTCATAAGAGCTTGCCATAACATTTCTATGAAATTAGGAGGATTCAAGTCTAAATTAAGCCCTACAGCCCCTAATAAGGAAAGACAGGCAAAGTTAAAGCAGCATGATGAGTTGAGCAAGAAGAAGAAAATAGGTTGAATTAAGCCATCTGAGTTCAAAGTGATCAAATTATTCCATTAAATCCCAAAAAAAACCATCATATTAGTTCCCAGATGCTCGTCCTTTTAGAAGTGTATACCATTCCATTTTTTAAGGAAAATGCAGATGTTTTCATGTGGAAAACAATAATTTTCAAGGGAATTAATCAAAGAGCAATTGCGCATAGATTTAAGGCGGAACCAAAGGCTAAATTAATCCCCAAAAAAGAAATAAAGTTGTGGAGTCTAGCAGAACAAGATCATTAAGCAGGAAATGAATATGTTTTTGAGGAAGCTGGCTATGTCGTTGAGGTCCAGTATATAGACTGATTATCCAATATGGTGACTGTACGAAAGGCATTTAGTAAATAAAAAATACATACCAATTTCACATATTGTTCATCAAGATTCTTGACAAACAGGATCATGTCAATCCAACAAAGTACACCCTTGAAGTGAAGTGCGGTAAGTTTTTGAAATATTTTGTGATGGAGAGAGGGACAGAAGTGAGCTGATAAAAGATTGCCACTATAATAAACATGTTGTCTTCGAGAATGATAGAGGATGTGTAGAAATTATTGGGAAAGATGGTGTTATTAATAGGTTCATACCAAGGTTGGCACATAAGCACCCTTCTTTCTGAGGAAAATCAAAAAATTCAAGTGGGCACCTGAATGCAAGAGGCCTTCGTAGTATTGAAGGCCTTCTCTCTGTGTCCTTGAACAATCAATTGATGAAGAACTCTATATTTGTATTTGGCTATTTTAGATTAGGCTATCAATTCAATTTAACTGAAATTGATTAGACCAAACATAGACAATGTAATGCCCCAAAATTTTATTTTGTATTTAATTAATTATTTTATTTTATGAAATTTATTTTATTAATACATCAATTAAAGTGATAGTAAGACATAAAATAATTTTGTCGGAATTAGAAATTAAAATTAAATTATCTCACAGTAAAATATTAATGTTATATTAATACTAGAATATGAATTAATGAGTATTAGGAATTAATATTAAAGATATTAGATTCATTGTAAGATTATCCTAGTCTTATAAAGATTATCATTAGAGTTTCAATTGAAGTAAACTACTTATCCCATACATATAGTCCCTACAATCTAAATCCTAGCCACTCAATTAAAATATAAAAAGAAAAAAAAATGGCGGAGAGAAGGGTAGAAGAAGACAAGAAACGAAAATAGGGAAAAGAAAGAAAGTAATCAGTGGAATAAAAAAATCTCCAATCCGATAATCGGTAGCACCCTAGCAGGATTGTGGGAAAAGAAAAGGTAATTTCTTACTCTTGATTGCACTTACTCCAATTGATTTCCATGTTTCATACATATATGTTGCAAAACCGAGAGTGAGAAGTAGAAAGGCCATTCTGAAGGAATTTGATTTGGTTGTTTCAATAGCCACAATTGTTTACCACCTTTAGCCAATTTTGAATTTCCAAATAGTGAATTTCGACCCCGATTGTTGAGTGTTAGAATACAATAGCCGCAATTGTTGACAATTTAAGTTGTTAATGGGTATTAGATTAACTTGCCATGTAGTACCATGGATTTTATTGATTGTATGGAAGCAAATTGGTGATAAATCATGAAAACGTGCCACCTGGAAACATGATTCAATGAGTAGGAAAATTTCTAATATACTTACTGCCATATGTGTTAGATTGATCTCTTGAGTAAGAAATTACCATGCAATTGCTTATTTGCCATGGAATTGTCATGAGGTTAGTAACCCACAAAGAGTTGGATTTAGTTTGATGACTGATAGTAAATTTGATATGTTGCTAGTCGTATACATGGTATATACATATACACACACACACCCCTATATATATGTAATTTAGTAAGAATTTTAGGATTTATTTACTATTAGATTTTAGAATTTATCTAGGTTAATTACTTGCTTCTAATTTTGGAATTTTGAAAGGAATTTAAATGAGAATATACGTGTAGTAAAATTATTTAATATCAAATAGAATTGTTAGGTTTTAAGATACTACAAGCTTATAGTACCCATAAGGCTAGTCCTAGTAAGTTTTGTCTTGTTAATTAGTTAAATTGATGACTAATGTATTTAATAAATAAATCAGGTAACTCAATTGTTGATTCAATTGATTCTGAGATAGGTGATTGACATCTAGAATTGATATCAAAGGTGAGTACCTAAACCTATAAATATATATTGTTATATTTCTAAATCCAGAAAGATATATGCTATTATATAATTATTTGTGACTTGTTTTCAACCTACACTGCACTATATATGAATTCTACTGCACACAAAAAGAATTATTCTCTTCTTGTTTTATTTCTAGATAAAAGAAAACTTATGCTTTTAAGATTTTTTTTATGCTTCTAGACTGGCGAATTAAATTCAATGATCAATTGAACTACTGGAGTTACTGTTATTGTTACTGTTACTGTTAATTAGATCCAATTTAATTTAGGTGTATAAGGGTCTTCACTAGGCAGCAGTGAGCTAGCCAATTGAACCCTAAGCCCTAATAGCCTAATTCCTCCAGTGCACAACAAAAGTCATTTGTGGCTGAGATAGGTCATAGGAATTCTTGAAATGCTCGGGCACTGTTTTGGTAAGGTCACACCTTGTCCAGGGCAATAGGGGATTATTATGATGGGAGTAATAAGGTTGACTGGCTACAGCAAACCTGACTGATCATTATATTGAAGTTGATAGTCTAGGAAAACTATTTATTAAACTCTTGACTTGTTATTGCTTGACTGTTTATAAACTTCTTGTCTGTTACTGCTAAACTATTTTATGAATTTCACTTATGTTTTTCTCAAATATTTTCACTGTATGAATTCTTGAACATTTTCACTATACAAATGATTTAAATTCATGAACTCACATTGCACACACTTAGCATTTACTGAGTCTTTTACTCATACTCATTTTCTTCTTTAACTTTCTTCTGGCAGACCTAAATCCCAACCCTAGTGAGGAGGTGGATCTAGCTTCTAACAAGAATTAGGACTGAAGTATTATTTTGGGTCTTTTGCAGTAGTTTTAGTTTATTACGGCAATAGCTTATTAGTCACTTTCATGGAATTTTAGGTGAAGATAAAGGATTAGATATTTTGACTTTCCTATGTTTGAGATTTATTTGACTGCTAGAAATGTTTAAAATCTTATTTATGATCACTATTTTGATTGGTGACTCATGTATTTGGGATTAAGTTTCACGCCTTGAGACTAGACCATATGGTTAGATTTTGGGGTGTAACAGACAAGTTTACTACATCAATAAGTTGTTACAAGCGATGGAAAAAATAAATACATGGCTATTGAGAAATTAGCATTGACTTTATTGACCACTATAAGAAAACTCCATCTGTACTTAATAGCATAAAATTGTCTTCTTACTAACCAACTACTTAGGTAAACTATAGCAAAGCTAGATATATCAAAACAAATGGTCAAGTACTCGGTCCATCTTAGAGAATCTGTGGATAGCCATCTATGCTTAGGTACTAGCAAATTTTATGGTTAAGATGACCTATGATGAGGACAAACCAAAGTCAAGCAAGAAAATATGTTGTATGTTGATGGATCTCAAGGGGGTTGGAACATTTCTACAAAGACTGAAATAGGTCAAGATCAAAGTCTCCTTAAAGCTAGACTTTAAGGTAATGAATAAAGTAGATAAGGCTTTTATGATAAGAATGAAACTAGCTTCAATCTAAATGTTGAAAATTTGAACGCATACATTGGTTCCCAATTGATGGCCAACCAATTCTAGAGTGCTTACCAGGTAAGGGAAGAGCTAATAAGCAAGTACTTGGACCTAATAAAGGTCCAACAAGATTAATCAAAATATTTTAATTATTTTAGGTCCCATGATTTGAAAATAAAAGAGCTAATGGATTGTCAAAAATTGCAAATTTAAGTTTGGGAACAAAGATCAAGAACATTATGTTCAAAAAGTGACTAAGAAATTAGAGATTGCTAGGGAGTGCCACCTAAAGCATTTATCGAGGTTACACAGCTTAGTCGAAATGAACCTAATTTGAAAGATGAGGTAGACTAATACTTTGAAGGAGGACAATTATTGGATGACCAGATGAAGTTAACCAGAATAAGAGCTAAAATAATTATATGCTTAATGCTAAATGGGGAACTTTACAAGAGATCATTTTTAGGGCTATTGTTGAGGTGCTTGACCCCCAAGATGTTTCAAAAGAAGTAAATGAAGGAAGTCGTAGTAATCATTCCAAATAGAGCTTTCTAGCATAGAAAATAATTAGACAAGGTTTATTTAGGCCTACATTGGTGGTGGATGGAACAAAATTCAGCAAATAATACAAGGAATGTCAACTACACGTTAATTTGCTACATAGTCTATCATTGCTAATAACTTTGTAGCATGTGACATACCAATTCAACCAATAGGGAATTGACATCCTAAGGCCATTCCTACTAGCTTAGGGCTAGAAGAATTCACCATAGTGGTCTTCAAGTATTTCACCAAGTGGGTAGAGTCAGAAGTGTTCACTAAGAACATAAAAATGAGATTATGAAGTTTTTATGGAGGAATATAGTGTGTAAATTTAGTATTCCCAAGATCTTACTCTTAGACAATAGAAATAATTCTAGGGTAAGAAGATAGTAAGCTTGTGCCAAGAACTCTTACTTTGACAAAACTTCACATCAATTGTCATCCTCGATGTACTAGTTAGATTAAGCTCACTAATAGGATATTATTACAACACTTGAAGGCAAGAACAAATGGATGTGAAGCATGGTTTAATAAATTGCCAAGCATATTGTATACATATTGGACCACTCTAATAACTTCAATTGGGGAAACTCCATTTTGCTTGTTATATAGATCTAAAGCAAATATACTAGCAAAGATCAAAATGACCTCACTTAAAGTCAACTAATATGATATAATAGTAAATAAGGAGCATAAGACAATTGTACTTGGACATGTGGCTCAAGATCAGAGACTTAGCATATGTAACCATTCTTCAACATAAAGCATTAATGGAAAGAGTGCACGACAAAAGGGTCAAGGTCAGAGGCTTTCATATTGGAAATTTGTTTTTAAGAAAGTAGAAGTGATCGAGCATGAGGTAAATTACATCTTAATTTGGAAAGACCTTTCAAAGTCGTTTAGATCATGAGAGTATATAGGTTATTATTGGTTGCAATGCTTATATGCAATGGAGCTATCTAGACCATAGAATACGCACAGTTTGTGTAAATTTTATACTTAAATTGTGATTAAAAAATCTTTTCGACTTCAAGATAATCTTAGTTGAAGCTAAATGAATAGTGCTCTCTAAATTTTTTCCTTGGCTACTTAATTTATTCTTGTTTTTGTTAAATTGATACCAATGGGGGTCGCATGTTCAACAAATTGCTCAAATAGAAATGCATATGGCCCATTTGGTTTCATTTCCAAACCTCATTTTTATATTTTCTACTATTTGAAAATTAAAATACGTCATTGTTTACATTTTCACTGGACATCATTTTAATTTTTATTTTTGAAATACATTCCCAATAACCTATATATCTTATTCAAATAGCATATATATATATATATATATCTTCTCTCTCTATTTTATTATTTTCATCTCTCTCCACCTAAATCTACAAAACTTAACATAATCATTACTTTTCCAACAACTTATCCAAATACAATTTCAACTCATTTTATCACTAACTATTTTTTCAAATTTTAGAAATGATGGAAATAGAAAATAAGAATGAAAATAAAACCAAATGGGCCCATAGATAATTGATTTGGAAAAGATCAGAACTCAACTTATTTAGTTTGAAAAAGAGCACGACCTTGAAAACTAGTCTAAAAAAGATCAAAACTCAACTTGTTTAGTCTAAGAAAGACCACGACCTCAAAGACTAGTTTGAAAAATATTAGAACTCAGTTTATTTGATTTGAAAAGACTACAACCTTGAAAAATAGTCCAAGAAGTATCAAACTCAACTCATATGACCAAGTCTAAAAATGGCTAGAGGTTAATCAACTCAGTTTGAATAGGATTAGTAACGCAATCAAATCCCAATATCATGTTCAAACAAAAAGATACTCTTTATATAAATACAAGGTGGAAGTTAAAAGTGTTAAAAAAAGAAGAAGATACATGTCGGTCAACTTGGTTCAAGAGGTAATGAAACAAAGACATCAAAATCCATTTAAAGTAGCATAGTGAAATGACAATAGAGGATCTGCTAACCAATGTCCCTATCCCTAAAGTAACAAAGATGTCCTAAACAAATGGTGTTAAATACCAACTAGATAGATGAAAAATCAACCCCAAAGGATTGCACATCAACAATGGTGGTTGAAGATCCCATAAAGCTTAGGACTTGGGCACTAAAGCTATGAATTCCATGTTGAAGGCAAAAAGCTCACCCTTACCATCGTTATCTACTAGTGGATCCTTAAGAGTATCAATCTTTGTGGATTGAGTTGACCTAGACCAAAATCGAGGACCATGCTACCGAAGTGCACAAGTTGATCTTGGCACTAGTAAAAATTATTAGGGCTTTCATTAGCAGCTCTATTAGAAAGCAACTCACTAAAAGCTTTAGACTTGATAAAGCTTTAAGTACCTTTGAAGGGATGGTGCTTCGTGGGGTTGCAATATAGAATTTATCACAAGAATTCAGCCTCATTGACATCTTACCAACACCAAAATCCTTTGTACTCAAGCCTAGTGCTAACTCTTGTGGTGTCAAGTTCCATTTGTAGCCTCACTACCTTGGCATAAAGCTTGATGTTATTTCTTTCAAAGGCCTCATTTTTCTACTTTAAAGCACTAACTCTAGAGGTATAGGAGGTTGCAAATTGACAAAAATGGAATAGTTTAGGCTCGATTTGATGAAGTTGTGTATTAAAACTTAAAACTTCATTGTGGAAATAAGCACCTATGAGGGCAAGATGACAAGTGAAACTTGACATCTATTTGAAATGAAAATATGTTGGGAAATAAACAAAATAGCTCTAAGAAAGCATAAAGAAAAGAACCATGGGCGATATGCTTCCCGATCCAAGTAATAGAAGTCCCCCACATTGACACCTGATTATATGTTAAAAGGCAATTCTTGTACAAGGTAAATGAAGTTTTACTAGAACTAGTGAAGAGAATGTTTGAAATAGATGTCAATACCCAAATTAGGAAAAAACCAAGGTCCTAAATGGCTCAATGTGCTTGCAATGGTGATTACAAGATTGTGTTGATCACATCAACTCCTTTAGAAAAGTCCTTTGAGAAAGATCCTCTAATGTAGCTAGCTTTTGGGAATATGTTAAGGAGGCATCACCAATTGGGTCAACCATCAGTATAAGTTGATGTCTACGAAAGCTATTCCAAAGAGGAACCATCAACCTTAAATTAAGAAGGAGAGTTGTGATATTTCATCTTTTCATAGCTCTATAGTAGATAAGATTGGTAGGCTCTTTACATTAGCATTGAGGCAACCTCGTAATAGCAAAAGTAGTATTGGTAAAAAGTATGACTTCTAAGAGGACTGCAGCTAAAGGTCCAACCATTGAGATAATGTGGTAAGGTTGAAGTCGAATAAAGGACTATGGCAGCAGAGAGAGTTGGATGGCGAGATAGCTTGTCAGCTTGAATGTGAGCACAAGCAACCAATTTCTCCCTCATCTTGTTACAAGCTCTCTTTTTTATCACCATTGCTCAAAAGAGATACATGTTAGGCACAATGCATGAAAAATAAAAAAGCTTAAAAAAATTCGCCCTTTACCTATTATCTTGGTGACATGGATCGGTCCTGGGTCAAACCAACTAACCTTAAGGACTCCTTGAAAAGTAATTTTTGAGCACTAAATCATGTGGTGGTGAAGCAATTTTCTAAAAATGCATCTTCTTAAATATGCTCTAAGGAGATAGGGTTAGGCTTCGAACTAACTCAATGACACCTAATGTGCCATGGTTAATCCAATGGGGCTTCCAAAAAGAAAAACATCTCTTTCCAAAGGCCTAGAAAAGAGGAGAGATGGTCCAAAAATCTACAGTATTTTCAAGCAGTCTGGTGAAAACTCATCGTTGCTATTTCTCATAGAAGAAGACAAGAAATATAAAGACAAAAATTTCAAAAAAAGGTTTGACTCAAAAGTAAGTCATCAATATGATAAAACAAAAATATGACAAAAGGAGTTTTGAACAATTGAGAGGAACAGATGCCTAAGTTCCAAATTATGTTTTGACACATCTATAAGAAAAATCCCAAACTTGCATCTAAAGCCATGATGTAAAAGGTGCAATAATGAGGGGGAGTTTATGCATCATTGGTCACCATTCAGGATTATTATTCAGTAACCTATAGGCATAAAATAATGAGATTGAATCTTAGTTAAATCATTTTAAACTAAAGAGGAATGTCTACTAAGGTGAGAAAATTAACATTGACGCTAGAAGCAAGCTCATCCATAGGTTCTTCTAACTCTAAATTAGGTTGGTCGACTAAGGGTTCAGATTTGACATTTAATTATGTTGGAATAAATAATTAGTATTGAGTTTAAAATTTCAAATTAATAGAATATTATATCCAATATTAAAGGTGCAACTATTATTTTCACAAAACACGTAATTGTTGTTTGAAATAATGACCAAATGGCGCTTATTTTGATAAAAATAAATATTTTAAATTTGAGAAAACATCTAAGTACTTTGGAAAACACAAAATTTGGCCAACGATCCTAAAGGATTTTTGAAATAAAAAGCTTCATAAAAAAATCTAAATCCTCTGCTGAGCGTGAAGTGAGACATGCTTTGATCTCACTGCGACACATAAGTCCGTGCACTTACATCCTACCTACACTTAGAGGGTGTTTGGCTAAGTTTATTTAAAACATCTTATAAGATATTTTTGAAACTTATCAGATGTTAAATATTATTTTTAAAATACATTATTAAAGTGTTTGAACAAAACAAGATCTTGGAGCTTGTAAGATATTAGTAATGGCAATTTTGTAATTAAAATGGTTAAAAATGAAAGAGTTCATTAAAATCTTAAAAATAAGTTCGAGTCTCTTTACTTTTTTTAAAGGATCTTGTAATATTCCAACATCTTATTTTAGGATCTTATAAGCTATTGTTAAAAAAAATTATCAAACACTTTTCATCATCTTATAAGCTCTTAAACATCTTATAAGATGTTTTGAAGAGCTTATAAGCTCATCCAAACACCCCCTCTAAATTAGAAACTCCTTACTTTTTTAAAAAATAGCTTATAAGCTCCTAACATCTTATTTTAGAAGCTTATAAGCTCTATTTTAAAAAAAATTACCAAATATATTTTGATATCTTATAAGCTCTCAAATATCTTACAAGATGTTTCGAGGAGCATATAAGCTCACCCAAAAACCTTGTTTGTTACTACAAAATCATAAAAATATTCTTTACACGAAGCGACATCAGCATGACTATAAGTCGTTTAGAGAAAATCTACTCCTTACAAACATCAAAAATATCTTCTAAGACCCAAGACTCAACAAGATCCATCTACAGGCTTGATGAATGGAACGCTTTCCAGTGAAAGTTAGAGTGATTAATAAGATCGTGATATTTGTTGACCACCTCAAAGAGTCTTCCAAGCATGAAATATCCAAATAAAATTCTCTAAAGTTGTCCCTGAAATGTGAACTATTAATAAACATCCTTGACATCCTTCAAAAATATAATTCTTAGTCCCTCAAGATTTTTCTGAGTCCCCAGTGAAGTTATATTGTTTTCGCCATTCCATGGCACTCAGCTGATCTTTTTTATATAAAAGATGAAGAGCCATGTTCGTTAAAGGAATAAGTGCCCAAAAATATTTGACAACTAATCTAAAATTTCAAAAAAGGCCGAATAGCCCTACACTAAAGTAGGCATCGACCGCCTAGCTAGGCACCAATGAGGACATCAGGTGCTTTGGTGCCTAGCACAAGTGCCTACTTGGTAGCCCTCAGGCAACTAATGACTATTCAATGGTGGCACTCTCACCATTGCCCTCTCTCTTCCATGAAATTTGATTCAACCTAGATCCTAACTCAATTTGGGTCCCACATTCCTGTACTTAACACAATTGACGAAAATAATTAATTAATAATCTTATTTTAGTAAATTATATTAAGATAAAAATTATCATTCAACTTTATAATATTTTCAATATGACAATGGATTTTCCAAATTGTCATATTGAAAATAGAGCGCTTGATTATATGAATAATTAAGTCCACAAGGATCAAATAAATAAAATAAACAAAAAGACAAGAAAGTCTAATTAATTAAGTCCACCAAGAAGGCATCAAAACTTTAATAGGTTGAAACCCATAAAGGATATCAAGCCCCAAGGGGAAATTGAGGACAAAAAAATATTAGCAAGAATTTGTGAAATTTTGAGAACATTCAAGAAGTAAGAACTCTCTGCACTACATTTTAGGGGGGAAAAAAGAAGAATAAAAAGAACTCAAAATTTTGCTCACTATGGGAAGGGAACCTAACTCTATTTTCGTGTAGTATAAAAAATATTCTTAGAAAGAGTACAACTTATTACTTCTTAAATTAGTTTAATTTTAATCATTTTAAATTATTTATATTAAATTTACATATATTTAAATATCAACAAAATTTCATAAATATTATTATTAAAAAATAAATTAATAATATAATTTCAATGATCAACAAAAAAGTTATATTGATTAATAATAATCAATATAATTTTAAGTACATAATTAATTTTATAATAATTCTTAAAACATACAAACCTATTTTGTCTTAAATAAATTTTTAATCACTTTAAGTTATTCATAATAAATTTACATACATTTGAATGTTAATAAATTTTATAAATAATATTTTTAATAAAATAATTAATAAATATAATTTTAGTAATTTTACATACATAATCAATTTTGAAATAGTTTTAAGATTATCTAAATGATTTTTTATTTCTTTTCTCTACTCATCATCTATTCATCTTACCCATACCCATCACCCAATGCCACCCTGTAATGGCAATCATGATTAGCTACCATTGTTGACTGCCCAAATGATTAGATCTAGCTAACGACAACCATGGTTCTTGTTGTTAGCCCCTTGAGTTGTTGGATGCCATTAGCATGGTGACCTTAACATGCCAATAAGCAAAAGGGCCAGCTTAGTGTGGCACAACTATGACCAAAGTGTGGGTTTTGCAGGCATTGATTAGCTGGCTTACTTTGTTGCCTAAGAATTGTGCATGACAGGTTGGGCATCATGTGGACTGTCAGATAATTGGCTAAGTGTTGTGAACAAGTGTTGGGAACTCATGCACACTTTGTGTAAGGCAATGTTAGGCGTTTGAATGCGCGAACGGAGCTCACACCCAGGCTGGCAGCAAGTTGCAACATGCACGTGCACGGCAAGTTTCGTAATAGGCTGACTCAATGATGTGGCTAGATAATGGGGCATCTAGCTGGCATGCCAGATCATGACCGAGGCACACTATAGCGTGAATCCTACATAGAGGACAGTTACCAAAAAGCAGTTCTTGAACTAGTAAGTAGTAGTTGCAAAGTGGTTACTTGGAGAAGCTAGCTCTTATAGGAATAACCATTAGGGAACTAGGCGGACTATTGTTAGTCCAACTCAGCCTAGCAGTTGGGGTTGTCAACTGCACTATTTTTGACATATATAGGCCCAAACCTACAAAATGAATATGTGTGAAGGCTATGGCAAAATTCTTTATATTGTTGATTGGTGAATAATATAAGGTTAGGTTTTCATGCACATACTGTGTTCATTATCTTGCCATTGCTTAATTAAATTGCTTGATTTATGCATTGGATTACTACACTCAAACAGTGAATCAATTATCGTTAGTTGGCTATTAATTATTGGGGCAATTAGGCAGGTACAATAGGCTAAATTAAGCATAACAAACCCTAACAAAAGTTACCCCTATGACAAGTAGTACTAGAGCCCAGTTTTAGGTTTTTGTTTTGGGCATTATAAGACATGACAAATCAATTGCAAGATAGCGTCCTTGATCTTGAGATAAGGATGAAACAGGTGGAAAAATTTATTGGACTTTCCTTGAATGAACAGATCGATGCTTTTTCTCACAGATCCACAGTTTACAGAGGGCATATTGGGGATTTGCAGAAATTTATGGAGGAACGATTGACCATTATTGGGAAAGATGTCAATATGTTCAAAACATGAATAGATGTCATTGGCATTGAGATTGGTGTTCTAAAGCGGGTAGTCAGTTTTGAATTTGGCAAAGAATGCTCTTCTTTGTCTAAGGTGAAAGTTCCCAAACCCAAACCCTTTGGTAATGCGAGAAACGTTAAAGAGTTGGAGAACTTTTTGTGCAATATGAAGACCTATATTTAGGCTACTAAGGTCTTAAAAAGTGAGAAGGTTTCGATCACTAGCATGTATTTGGCTAGTGATGCAAAACTCTAGTCGTGGGCTCGTCTTTCTAACAATGCTATAGCAAGCAGAGGCAAGATTGATAAGTGTGATATTTTGAAAAAAGAGCTAAAGGATAAGTTTTTGCCCTTTAACACTCTTAGCTAGCAAGGGAGTCATTAAAGAAATTGAAACATATAGGAACAGTGCGAGATTACATTAAAGAATTTAGTTTCTTAATGCTAGATGTCAAGGACATGCTAGAGAAAGATAAGCTATTCAACTTCATGTCAGGATTTCAAACTTGGGCCCAAGATGAGGTTTGAAGGCAAGGGGTCAAAGATTTGCCATTTGCTGTTGCTACGTCTGATTGGTTACTTAACTTTCAAGTTGTAGATGCTTCTGCCCCTGATCAAAAGAAGGAGTCCAAGAAGGAAAAAGGAAAAACTGGAAAATTCATAAAGGATGAGAAATTTAAGAAAAGGAAAACCTAAGAGGTGTCAGTAAAAATGAAAGAGTCCCAACCAGTTGTGGACAAGACAAATAAAGGTTACTATATCTGTAATGGTGACCATAGAATAAGGGATTATCCAAGAGAAATAAGTTGAACACTCTTATTATTGAGAAAAAAAACTAAGGAGGACTGTGGTCCGTCTCAAGTGAATCCCATGTAATTGTTGAGTGCAATTCAAGAAAGGCCTCCTTCTAAATGGGGCCTTATATATGTAAAGTTGTGGTGAACGACAAGGAAGTAATGGCTATGATAGACTCTGGGGCCACTCACAACTTTATTTTGGAAGGGAAAGTTCAAAAATTAGGGTTACAATTTACACCCCATAGCAGTCAAATTAAAGCTATGAACTTGGCCGCAAAAGTGATCAAGGGTGTTGCTAACATCGATTTGATGGTGGGTTCTTGGCATGAATAGTGCAGCTTAATGGCTGTCCCCCTCTGATGACTTTGATATCATCCTTGGAACTGAGTTCTTGGTGGTGGCAAAGGTAGCCATGTACGCACACTGGGGTGGATTCTTGATTCTTGATAAGGGTTGCCTGTCGTTTGTACTTGGGACGTACATTGCTGAGCTAAAATTGAGTGAGCAATTGAATGAACAAAAGCTGGGTTTTTTATTTCAACCACATAGTTGAAGGCAGGGTTAAGGTATGGGATATTGACTTATGTAGCTATATTGGTGGAGGTAAAGCTGGGAACATTTCATGAGGTGCCTGAGTTAGTGGGAAAAGTGTTGGAGAAATTCGTAGATATGATGCCATCTGAACTGCCTAAGAATTTACAGTCGAGATGGGCTATTGATCATAAAATTGAGCTTAAATTAGGTGCTCGACCCCCTATCAGTACTCCTCAGATGAGCCCCACAGAATTGACGAAATTGAGGAAGCAGTTGAATGAGTTGTTGGAATCTAGACTGATTCAACTTTCCAAAGCCCTTTACAATTCCCTGGTGCTATTCTAAAGAACACAGAATGGCTCATTACAAATGTGCATGGATTACCAGGCATTGAATAAGGTAACGATGAAAAATAAGTACCTTATTTCTATTATCTTGGATTTGTTTGATAGACTAATGAGGGCTAAGTACTATACTAAGATTAACTTAAGGTTAAGCTATTGGCAAGTGCACATAGCTACCGGTGATAAGGGAAAAACTACTTGTGTGATGAGGTATGGTTCCTATGAATTTTTGGTGATGCTGTTTAGCTTAACCAATGCCCCTGCCACTTTTTGTAATATGATGAATGATATACTTTATGAGTACTCAGACCACTTTGTGGTGGTATATTTAGATGATAACGTTGTATACTCTAAGTTCCTTGATAACCACTTGTGGTATTTGAGACTTGTGTTTCAAAAACTAAAGGAGTTTCAGCTCTACACAAAGCAGAAAAAGTGTGAGTTTTGCTAGGAGGAAATCACATTCTTTGGACATGTTATTAGTCAAGGAAAAATTAAGATGGATGGGAGGAAGGTATAAGCAATGGTAGACTAGCTTGCCCCATCCAAGATGGTCGAGTTAGGCTCATTTTTAGGATTGGCGAACTACTACAGATGGTTTGTTAAAGACTACTCTAAGATGGTTAGACCTTTGACGGACTTGACGAAAAATGATCAACCATGGAAGTGGGATGTAGCACGTGAAAGTTCTTTTTAGTGGGTAAAGTAGGCTATTACGTCCAAACTAGTATTAAAACTACCTGAGTTTAACCGACCCTTTATTGTGCATGTAGATGCCTCGAATTATGTGGTGAGTAGTGTCTTGGTGCAAGAGAAACATCCAGTTGCATTTGAAAGCCATAAACTACATGGGGTAGAGTTGCAGTACAATACCCATAAGAAAAAGGTAGGAGTGGTGATTCACTATCTTAATGCTTGGAGATACTATTTATTGGGAACGAAGTTCACTGATGTGATCAATAATGTGGCTAACACCTATGTTTAAACTCAAAAGAAGTTGACCCCAAAACAAGCTCGTTGGCAAAAGTTCCTTGGGGAATTTGATTTTGATTGTGTGCATAAATAGGGAAGCACAATAAGGTGGCCGATTATCTAAGTTGGAAAAAAGTTGAAAACTTTGTGGTTGCTTTGATGGTAGTTGAAATAGATCTCTTGGAATGGATTCAGAAGGCATCTCAAATGGATTCAATATATAAGAAACTTACTGAACTCATGGAAGCTAGTGAGATTCGAAAGTACTAGATACAAGATAGCTTATTGTATGCCAAGGGTGGCCAAGCTTATGTACCTAGTAGACCTTTGAGAAGGGAGATTTTAAGGGAAACACATGATCTAGAATGGGTAGGTCATCTTAGAATTGACAGAATGTTGGCTTTGTTGTCCCGTTAGTATTATTAACCCAAGATTGAGGATGATGTTGAGGCCTATGTAAGGACTTACTTAGTTTGCCAGCTAGACGAGTCAAAAACAAGGAAGCAAGCATGATTGCTCCAACTGTTACCCATACTAGAAAGGCCATGGCAGTCCATCTCCATGGACTTTATTATGGGTTTCCTGAAGGTAAAGGGTATGTCTTTTATTTTTGTGATTGTTGATAGATTTTCAAAATTTGGGATATTTATTGCTGCTCTTAAGCTTATCCGGCTGAGATTATCGCTGATTTATTTTTCAGGCATGTGATGAAGTATTTCGAGATGCCTAAAGATATTGTAAGTGATTAGGACACTCGCTTTACTGGCTGATTCTGGACTTTGTTGTTCAACTTGATGGGGACTATGTTGAAATTTTCCACAGAAAACCATCCACAAATTGATGGTCAAATAAAGAGGATAAATGCGTTGTTAGAATAGTATTTGAGGCACTACGTTTCAACAAGCTAGAAAAATGGGGTAGATTTACTTGATGCGACCCAATTTTGCTATAACTTGCACTGATCGTTAGCTGTTAGCTTAAGCCCTTTTGAATTAGTTTATGGCCAACAACCTCTAGCCCCTCATGAAATTGCTTGGCAAAGAATAAGAAACAAGCGCCCTATGGCTTATTGGTTTCTAGGGTGAGGCAAGAGTTGTTGGATGGGGCTTGAGATAGTTTGGATAAATCACGGTGCATAATGAAAAAATATGCCGATATGAATAGATAGGATGTTCAGTACAGTGTGGGGGAGATGGTGCTTTTGAAGCTAACTCCACAGATATAGAAAAAGATAAGCTCACAAATGGTACATCATGGTTTAGTGCTGAAGTATGATGGTCTATTTGAGATTGTGAAAAAAGTTGATAATGTGACATACCGATTGAAGTTGCCGGATCGTTTAAAAATACACACTATTTTTCATGTAATTTTTCTAAAAAACCTATTTACATGATGGGCAAGCTACTTGAATGCAAGCTAAATGTGCTCCGCCCATTATTTGCCAACAGTATGATAAGCGAGTTCAATGCATGTTAGAACACCAAATGAGGGGACAGAGTAAGAAAAATAGGCGAACAGATTACCTTGTTCAGTGGAAAGCGGAGTTTGAGACAAACGCAACTTGGGAAAAGAGTGTGGATCTTCGGCAGTTTGAGGATTTGACTGAGAAATATTGGTAGGCAAGGAAAACACCATCTCCGATGAAGATGTTGGGTTCTTATGATGGGGGTGGTCTATTAGCCCCTTGAGTTGTTGGATACCATTGGCACGGTAGCCTTAACATGCCAATGAGCAAGAGTGCCAGCTTGGTGCAGCACAACTATAGGTGAAGTGTGGGTTTTGCGGACATCGATTGGCTAACTTACTTTGTTGCCTAAGAATTACGCATGGCGGGCTGGGCGTCATGTGAACTGTTGGATAATTGGTAAAGCGTTGCAAACAAGTGCTGGGAACTCACCACACTTTGCGCAAGGTAATGTTGGGCATCCCGGCGCATGAGCGAAACACGCATTCGGACTGGCAACAAGTTGCAACGGACATGCGCATGGCAAGTTCCGTAGTGGGCTAACTCAATGATGTGGCTGGATGATGGAGCATCTAGCTGGCATGCCAAATTATGACCGTGGCATACTTTAGCATGAATCCCGCATGGAGGGTGGTTACCAAAAAGCAATTCTTGGACTAGTGAGCAACAATTGCAAAGCCGTTACTTGGAGGAGCTAGCTCATGTAGGAATAATTGTTAGGACACTAGGCGAATTGTTGTTGGTCCAACTCAGCCTAGTAGTTAGGGTTGTCAACTACACCGTTTTTAACTTATATAGGCCCAGACCTCATAAAATGAATGTGTGTGAAGGTTGTGGCAAAATTCCTTATATTGTTGCTTAGTGAATAATATAAAGTTGGGTTTTCCTGTACATATTGTGTTCATTATCTTGCCGTTGCTTAATTAAATTGCTTGATTTGTGCATTGGCTTACCACACTCAAATAGTGAATTGATTATCATTGGTTGGCTACTAATTGTCAGGGCAATTAGGTTGGCACAGTGGGCTGAATTGGGTGGAACGAACCCTATTGGAAGTCACTCCTATGACTCCTACCATGGTATCATATACATAATATATATACACATGATTTTATATACATTGGAGTATATATGTACATATACACATATAAAAACTTTTGGGAAAAATGCAAATTTAATCTTGTAACTTCATGCTAGTGGCAAGTTAGCACTTTATTTATTCGAGCTTTATAATAGATACATCATCAGCTCTTCAAATTTGGCAATGTGATAGCAAATTGAATTCAAATTACATTTTCCTACAGCCCAAGTCCACATGGCGCCCACATAAGCAAGCTCTTATAACATTCTTTTGTGTGGGATCCTACGCAGCATATGTAATTGACACCTCAAAAAAAAAAATTGCCAACTCAACTAAAACAAATTAATAAATTCCATGTCAAGAAATGAAAATTACACATAAAAAACAACAAATTGAACAAAAGTCAACAAGAATAAGTACATTAAATTAGGTGGTAGAAAAGTTTAAAAATTATATATCAAATTTAATCAAAAATTAAATTACCAAATATATCATAACATTTTCTTTCGGCTCACTTTTTTTTTTTTTTTTTTTTTTTTTTTGTTCAGAAACTAATGCCACCATCAAGAAAAATTATGATGTCTACAAAAAAAAATTAAACTCAATAAAAAATTTGAGAAAAAATTAAAAATAAGAATCTATATCTAACATTCTAGAAATTATATTTTTAACAATTTTAAAAATTCAAAAATAATAAACACTTCTAAAATAATTTAATTGAATTTATTTGATAATTAAAAATAAAATAAACTAAAAATTAGAAAGGTACTAAATTTGGATCTATTATCTTAAAAATACAATTTTAATTACATACTTAATAATATTAAAATCATAAATATATTAAAACAAATTTAATCAATTTATTTATTCATTAAAAAATAAGTAAGCAATTTTTTTTCAAGAAAAAGTAACACACTGTCCAAACACAATTAAAAAAAGAAAAGAAAACAAAAGAAAAACACCCACCCTCTCCTGCCTTTTTCCCTTTCCCTTTAACCCTGCCTCTCTAGCCATTGGTAGCTAGCCAAGCAGTCGCCTACCTATGGCCATGGCCATTAAGAGCGACTGGCACATGCCATTTAGCCAACACTACGACCTCACTTGCGACCATCATTTGACCTGCGATAAGGCTGGTTGCAACCGTAATCGTTTGGCTAGCAGCCAAGCCACTTGCAATGGGGTGGCCTAGCCATGGCTACCACTAGCAATTAGCACTAGCTGTTTAGCCAATGTCGTGATGCCATTTGCAGCGACCATTCAAGCTGTGGCCAAGTTGCTTGTAGCAGTGGCCTAGTTAGTGGGATAACCAGGTCGCAAGCCTTTAGGTGGAGAGGGGGAGAGGAAGGGGGCAAAGGGAGGGGCGTGTGTGGGTAGAGGTGGATTTATATGTATATAATATTATATTTATGTATGTAGTGTATATATATAAATATTTTCCATAGTTATGTGTTTTCTTTTTCTTTGGTTTTTGGTTCTTCATTTTTATGTGTAAATTTGAATTATTTTCAATACTTTTGTATATTATTTGGTGTCCTGTTGAGTTATTGAAGTGACAAATGAAGTCGCCACGTAAAAAAAATTTATTGATGTAGTGCTACATCACATGCCACACGACTTGAGTTGTAGGAAAATGTAATTTGGCTGCATTTTGTCATCAAATTTTAAGAGGTATTATACTTATTATAAAGCTCAAGTAAAAAAAAAAAAAGTCCTAATTTGCTAGTAGGATGGAGTTACAGGACTAAATTTATATTTTTTCCACTACTTTTTTATAAAGAAGAAGAGAAAAGAAATACTTTTGTCTTCCATATTTTTGACACATTTGCATTTGTTTTCAAACAATTAAGGGTAATTTAATTATTTTGCATTTCTTATTATGACTTTGAAGGTCTTATTTGTTTATGAACTCCCAAAACATTTTACAACTTTCAAAATTTAAACAAACAAATCATCACATTCTCCAATCTCACTTTTCTAATCACACAAAATAATCCCCAAAATATCCTTAAAAATTCACCCTAAATCCATTCCCCAATACCCTATCCTAAATTTATCATTACAAATATATACACATACACCAATCACAATATATATAGAAATTTATAAATAATATAAAAATATTTATTTCACTCCAACAACCTAACAAAAAAGTGATTGATGTGATATCTACAATAAAATTTATCCCTACCCAAAAACACTACCAAATAAATTTTTTTTTTTCAAAATATCCTCCACCTACAACACAAAAAACAGGCAAACAACCATCACATTTACCAACATCACTTCTCAAAAACCATGCTCCCAAAATATTTTAACAAAATACCCCAAAATGTAAACAAACAAGTTCCAAACATTTGTTGATGGTAGGAGAATTGGATGTAATTTTCAAATCTAAGAAAGTTCAACCAAATTTCCACTATACTTCAAGTCATTGTAATTATCCCAAAATTTAAATATTACAAGAATATAAAAATTCAAAATATTCTTACAAAATTTACAATTGAACAATTAAAGAATGGACATTTTATTTAAAAATGCCCAAACCCACTTTCACTTTAGAGTTTACGCCCCATCTATTAATTTCTTATTTTGAACTTCCTATCTCAAGTTTCAATTTTGAATTAACTCCCCAACCACCTAAATTGATAAAATGCCCCCATTTTACTTATTTTTTCATTTCCTAAACATGAACCAATTCCCAACTCATCTCTCTCTCTTTTCATCTTTTATTGTTTGCTTCACTCCTGTTGAAATGTGGGCCTCCATCTTTTTTTTTTTCTAATTTTTTTGCAATAGCCTACAATATCCTAGCAGGAAGAAGAAAGTTTTTTCTCCCTCATCTTCTATTTTCTATTTCACTCCCGCTGGAGCCCGGAATGCAGACCTCCATTGTTTTTTTTTTCCTTTTCGTTTTTCTAAAATAGCCTAAAATATCCTAGTAGGAAGAAGAAAATTTTTTCTCCAATTCCACACTGTGAAGCATCATTTTACTCTTTCATAGCAATAGTTCTTTTTTTTTTTAGCTTGAAAAAAATGTTAGATAGTGTGGAAAAACCTCAAATTCAACTATTAGGTAGTTGTTTATATAATAGAGAACTCTATATTAGGTTCATTGTTAAGAGCACAACCCTAATGGAGTTCTATTTCCAACTTAAAAAAAAATGGTGCGAAATTCGTCCTTAATTCCACACAGTGCAATACATTACTCTCAATAAGAAAATATATGTAATTTTGAATGTTGATGAGAATGTGTCCAATATGATTCTTCTAGATTTGTACTTAAAGATGACCTTAGTTAACATGATGGTTGTGACAAAAAAGTGAAGACAGTAGACAAGGAAGGCAAGGTAGCTATATGAGAAGGTAAATACTTCATATCTTTAATTTCATTCATACTATATTTATTATTTAGCATACCTCCATTGTCATAAGTGGTACCTCTTTGCATTATTATTACTCTACTTCTTTATGTTAAATACTAGATTTGTTAAATTCAATACTTCGCTCTTCTATGTGAAATGCTGGATATATGTATTTTAGTACTTAGCTTTTTTATTTTTCAGTACTTGCTCTCTTATATAAAATATTAGATTAGGCTATTTCAATACTAAGTTGTTCTATGTAAAGTACTGAATTTGTTCATTTCAATACTCATGCACACCACCACCGCACAAACCCATTGCTTGCCCGCACCTCTACCATGTATGTTCTTTAGCTTGACACAAATCCAAGGCCATTCCAAAGCCATTAAGGCTGTGATAATCCAATATTTTTGGATTGTCATGGCATTCATATCGATTTTTTGGATTATCAGACTCAATCCACACCCGTCCCATTCAATACCGTCATAGTGGAACCCCAAGCTTTGTTTCGGCTAATTTCTTAGGGTTTTGATGAACCACGGGGCCTATAGCAATGCCAAAGTGGATATTTAGATGAACGAAGTAATGAACTCATGCAATATATCAAATCAAATGCTTTTTAAATAAATTGTTAGATTTTGAACTTATTTACATCATAATTATATCACCTGTTTCTCTATTTTTATAACACAAAATGATGTGGGAAGAGTAATGAATAGGATTTGAATGCCATGATATGGCAAAAATGCAATACAAATCTCAACTTAATCAAAATGAGTTTCTTTAATAAAACTTTAAGTCTCTAATTAGTTCATTGAAAAATCAAGTATAACTATGTATTTATAATGCCAAATAATTACTATTATCAGTAACAGAGTCTAAACTGCAATAATCTGGTAAATAAATGTGATTAAATTAAATTTTATTATTGCTTTAAAATGATTTATAGACTTTAAATTTATTCATTAATCTACAGTGTATTTTTTTTAGAATGATTGTTTTGCATTTGGATTGTACTAAATTTTTAGAAAAATAATAAATATATGATAATTTTGTGAGTATTCAAATTTGAATTTTTTTTGGATATCCGATAGATATTCAATTTTATTTTGAATCCGAATATAGTTGTACAAACTACAAATCCTATAGGACCTTAAATCAAATTTAGATATGGCATATTACTTTCAAATTTGAATTTGAATTCAGAATGATTTAATTTAAATCCGACCCATTGACAACCCTAAATATAATATCTATTCTTGGGTAAGAACGGAATTGGCTTAAGCCCAATTATTAGTGAATTAAATCCACTGACTCGGCCCAAATGTTATGATCTGTAAGGTGTTTGAACAAATCAACTTTTGCACTCTTTAAAATATTTCACAAAGTATTTAAAATTTTATAATTTAGCTCATAAAAAAGATTTATTTAACTTGTTTCTGTTGGCGAAGGAAAGAAGAAAATTTCAAAACGGATTGATAGTCTGAAGGGTACTTTCTATTCTATGTCAATAATATTTTGTAAGAAAATAAGTATAAATATCTGATATGTCCAGCTTTCAATAATTTGAACACGTGAGAAAGTAGATATATGGGTCAGGATTTAAAACTTTAAAAAAAAAATATGGGTCAGGATTTAAAACTTAAAAATTTATTTGAGTACTTTGTTTGAAAATAATAGCTAAAATAAGTGTAAGAATAAAATTTAAGCACTATAAGAAAATATCCCTTCATTAATGGAAAATTTGTGACGAAAAGGATTGTGTCATAGTTCAAAGACAATTGTAATGAATTTTTAATGGGTTATTAACAAACTTAATAAAATGAGTACAAATATACATTAGTCATGTTACTTGCGATGAATATGAAGAATATATATTAATATGAAGATTATGCCATAAATTTTAGAACTTCAATATGATTTTTTGATCCGTGACAAAAATTCCATCATAAAATTAATTTTGTGAAGCACTTTATTTTTATCACAAACTAATCGGTAACAAAGCATATAATAAGGAATGTATTAAATAAATCCATTATAAATTTAATGAGATCTATCATCCTATGATGGATTTATTTCTAAATCCGTTAGTATATACTTTGTCATTCATTAATTTGTGATGAAAATAAAATGCGTCATAGAACTAATTTTATAATGGAATTTCTGTTTCAAATCAAAAAATCATATTTAAATTATAAAATTTATTGACTCTTCATATCAATATATAGTTTTTATATCCGTCACAAGTATCATAACCAATATATATTTATACTCATTTTATTAAGTTTGTTAGTAATCAATCACAATTGTTTTTAAATAGAGACGGAACCCACTTCGTCATCAATTTTCTATTTGTGAAGGGTGAAAGGGTGTTTTCTTTTAATGAAAGTGATTTATATATTTTTAAGCCTAAAAAAATATACTTTCTCAATATATTATACATGCATTTTAATTATTTTAAAATAATAATAAGTATTTTATTTCAAATTAAATTTAACTTAAATTAACATGAGAATATATAGGACTGTACACAAGATTTAGAAAAATTAAAAAACAAGAATAAAGAGTATTTTTAATTAAAAATAAGAATAAATAATTTTATACTTTCAAATAATGATAAAATAAAACTAAGCGAAGTGTAAATCACGATGTCAGTAACATTGAGATTTGGAATATACCACAATAAAATACACTATTTTATAAATAAAATATCTCATATATTATTTTATTTTGTACATCCTCCAATCTAAAATACAAACAAATATGATCTTGCCTGGAATGTGACCACCTTTATTACTTACTTTATAAACAAATTATGGAATACATAAACTAATATCATCAACAAACGCGACAAAGAAACTCCACCAAAACCAACAACCCATATAATTGAACCCCAAATAACCTGGAAAACTGAAATAAAGAAACAGACTTGGATGGTTGAACCCCACTATCATTAGTGTCTTTCGGATCATCAAAATTATATGGAGCTAAGATATCCGGGACCGATTGGTCGTCGCCGGATTCCCGGCTGAGAGCTAGTGCCGGAGAACTGTCGGAAGGGCTCCTAAGACCGGGAGGCAGACCCTGTCCATATGTCATGTTTATATTAAAATGCTGCCCGTTTTGGCATTGCTCCCCATCATAGTCGCCGGAGAAAAAGTATGTAACCGTTTGAGAAGTGGAACTGCCACAGAAATTGGATACGGGCAGGTGGACGATGGATCTGCAGATGACCACTGAACGGTGTCGTTGTCTGAGGCATCCTTGTAGTCGCAAACCTTGAACCTTGTACGTGGTGAAGTTGTATGTTTGGATGACTGAATGATTGCTATCTGTGTTAAAAACTGCAATAAAAAAAGAGAGAAATGGAGATGAGGATTATAATCTTGGGAGATGAGATTGATCTAAGAGTGCAAGATGAGTCGAGCCGACTCATGAAACACTGATCTAGGAGTAAAAGATGAGTCGGGCCGGCTCATGAGCTTCATGAGCCAGCTCGAGTTGAGCTTGACTCAAGCTTGAGCCTCATGAGCTTAAGCATTTATATGAGCTGAGCTCGAACTCATTTATAATTGTTCGAAAGCTCATGAGTCGGCTCATAAACTTTTTTTATTTTTAAATATTTTTTATATATTAATTAAATAATTAATATGTATTAATAATTTACTTTTTTTCTAATTTTAAATATTTATTATATATTAATTAGTATATATATTAACAATTTACTCTTTTTTTAATTTTAAATATTTATTATATATAATTAAATAGTTATAATATATTAATAATTTAATATTTTATCAATAATTATAATATAATATAATTTAAATAATTATAGTAATTATTATAATATATTATACTTTAATATATATTTTATTTATAATTATTTTATGTAATTATTATTAAATAATTATGATATATTAATAATTTAATATTTTTATTTAATTTAAAAAATTTTGGTGAGCTTGTTCAAGCACGAGCCCTTAAAATTAAATTCATCAAGATCAAGCTCAAAAAGCTAGGCTCAAGTTCAAGCTCGAGCTCGAGCTTGCAATTTTTGTCATGCTCGATTCATTTATACCTCTAAACTGATCTTTCATAGAATTAAATAAATAAAGGTTACTTTGGTGTTTTTTAGAAAGCAAATTTTAAATTTTAATAAAATATACATATAATATAATCTAATACAATTAGTCAAACCGTCGAGTGATCTATTGATTCAATGGCATCATCCTTGTAATTATAAATGTGAACTTTAGAAATCGAATTCTAACAAATTTTAAATATATATATACACGTATATAAAGTTAAAAAAAATTGAAAAAAAATTGTATAGACTTGAGGAGAGGCTAGATAAGCAAAGACAATTTGTGCTTTTCGACCCTCTCCATTGTTTCATTAGTATTAGAAAATAGTTTAAATCTTTTATTTCATTATTTATTCCATTTTTTATTTTATTTCACTTCATGAAATTATATATAATACGCATATTAAGTACTTTTTTATAAAAGTAATTAATTGAAAATCAGATATACTTGATATAAATATAATAAATTAAAATAAGAGATGAAATAAAAAATAAAATAGAGGATCTAAAGTAATTGAAAAGAGCGCATGTGTTTGCATGAGTTGCAAGAAGAAAGGGAAATGTTGCATGTTAGTTTAAGCATGCTCAAGGATTAAAAATGCATGTGATGGCTTGTGCCTGCCGAAAAATTATAATCCAAAAGTAATTTAGCTACACCTAATCAATCACATGCTAAACTTGTATACTTTTGTGATTGATGGCTATTTTTAAAATTAGACTTATAAATATAAATCCGCTTATACCATGTAAGTAGTTAGTGATCACATCGAATTATTTGAAGTAAAACTTCCCATTATTGTGGGCATTTTCACTCAAGTTCAGGATTCTGATTAATCAGCAAATTAATAATTAGTATTAGGCCCATAAACTTGTCGCTGCCAACTGCCAAACCAGACAGGTTCTCTCTGCCATTTGTTGCCAAATTTCCAGGATGCCTTATCAGTCCACACGCACTGTTTCCTTACCACAAAAGTCAATTATATATTGGGTTACAGAATTAATATCAGACTGAAAAATCTAACCAAACAGCTGTCAGAAGTTGTATTTGTCAAAAAGCATTTATCTCTTTGGACTTTTTTACATCTGTTACCAAGTCACTTGCCATGCCATAAATCCCGTTACTAATTTACCCTAAAGATACTATTATATATTGCCGTAAGTTCGTTTGTAATTTCCAAACATGATATTCTAATTAAGCTATTAAGAAGGGCTTTCCTTTTAATTAAGGGAGTTTACAAGAACTTCTGTTTTTGGACGTGAAAAAAGTTGTAAGAAAAATCTCGAGTGTTCTCAAAAAACAAAAAAAAAGTTGAAAAGAACATGTCCTTATAGTTATAAGGTTGCAATTTAACATATCAAACAAGCTCAAATTAACATAGAATGAATCCCATTGCAAAAGTTAAAGGGACATTACTCATAAATACTTCATTTTAAAAATAGAAAACAAAAACACCACTTCTAAGTGCTCCAAAAAAGAAATTATTGAAAACATAAATCTTGTAAAAGTTGATCATTATGAACTTCCAAATTTGATAATAGGCAATTAATTTAGGAATCAGACAACCTATTCATTCAAATAAACTCTGGCATCGTCAGAAACCATGAATCACAACTTGTAAGGTGATCCAAAAATAACTAGAGAATTCTCTTTATATTGCATTTCAGTACAGAATAGAAATTCCATAAGTGTAGGTTGTAGAACACTTACTGAGAAATTCTCCGAGGCTGAAGTTGTTAGATGCAGCCCACTTCTGGTAATCGACGTCTGGTTTTTCAACAGTATCATACCAACCCGATGAGTCCCCCACCGTGTAGTTCTTGTAGCCCTCAACAGCCCCAGAAAAAGAGAGAACAAGAAGATGAAATAACGGACTGGTTGTGAATGGAGCCAAGTAATTCACTAGGCCTAGCCTATGATAATTAACCGCACTCTTTTCCATCCTCATTTTTTGATGGGATTATGCACAAGTCTGGCTTATGGTTGACCCTTTAAAATCAGAATATGATTCCAGCCTTTTTTCTTGTGAAGTACATAGATGAACAGCCTTTCTCTTGAATGAAGTAAGGGTGAGGATTGGCTGTGGTTTGTGATCTTTATTCCTTTTATATATTCTCTATTTAATTTTTAAGGGTAAAATATGGGTGCAGTTGAGCGAGACTAAACATCAGCTAAGTTTTTTTTCAGTATATTCCACTTCAGAGAAGATGTGTCTGTGTAAGTGTGAAGGTTAGTTTAATTAAGAGTTAACGCCCTTGTTGTCATACTTCCGTTTTTTCTCATTTTTTCCATTGATTGATTATTTACTTTTGGATCCAATTATCTAACGGCTATAATCTGTTTTTCGAAAGAGAAAATAATTAATAAATAAATTCAAAGTTAGTTTAAGTTAAGTTATAATTAAATTAAGCCCAATTTAAGTTGCGTAAGATTGAATTGGGATCAAATCTAAATTACGCACAAGAAATTATAAATTAAGTTTGAGTCTTTTACACTAAGAAAGCTCCACTTTAGATGAGCTTAACACCGAAAAAATTAATGAGAAAATAGTAGATGGAGATGCAAAAATGGTCATCAACATTTTATATATTTCTATATATATATTTCATAATAATATAATAGTGGTAGTAGTAGTAGTAGTAGTAGTAGTAGTTGAATAAAAATATTAGTTTGTCACGACAACAATTTTTGCAAGCTCAATGGTGCCAATAATTATGTTTAAATTGTTGTTTTTGATAAGTAGAGACAAATATAAAATACAATGAAAATTATGTCACAAATTATTATGATAATTTTTATTATCACATCTATTTATCACTATACATGTATTACTAAATTTTAATACTAACAAATTAAAACACTAATTCAAGTAACTATCAAAATATATTTTGGAAAAATAAATTGCATTATTACTATTTAGAAAGTATCATTAATGACAAAAAAAATTATATTCCATAAGAGCTTGTTTGGTTTTATTTTCATTTTTAGTTTTCATTTCTATCATTTTTAAAATATTGGAAAGTAGTTAGTGGAAAAGGGTTGAAAATGAGCTTGTATTTGGTTGAATTGTAATGGTTATGTTGAGTTTAGTAGGCTGTAAGTGGAAAGAGATAGAAATAATGAAATAGAAAGAAAAGATATATATGTTATTAGAAGAAGATATATAAGTTATTGGGAAATATATTTTGAAAATGAAAATAAAAATAATATCGGGTGAAAATGTGTATAAAGTGATGTATTTCATTTTTGAAATAGTAGAAAATGTGAAAAGGGGTTTTGAAAATGAAACTAAATGAGTACTTAATATATATATATATATATATATATATATATTTGTCACTAATATTACATTTTTTTTTGTAGCCTATGAGCTCTACATTAATTATTATATATATATATATATATCTTTTTGCCACTAATATTACATTTTTTTTGTAGTCTATGAGCTCTACATTAATTATTTTGAAAATTATAATGTACAAATACTAAAAATATCTTTATCAACGGTGGATTTAGAACAT
This sequence comes from Jacaranda copaia, assembly GCA_014898725.1. Classification (NCBI taxonomy): domain Eukaryota; kingdom Viridiplantae; phylum Streptophyta; class Magnoliopsida; order Lamiales; family Bignoniaceae; genus Jacaranda; species Jacaranda copaia. The sequence continues at coordinate 964,375 of JACGDI010005381.1, forward strand.
GTTTGAGCAAGTTTATAAGTTACTCATAACATCTTATAGGATACTTTTGAGTTTAATAAGATGCTATGAAGTGTTTGATAAATTTTTAAAAAATGATCTTCTATGCCAAATTAAGATCTTGCTCTTTTAAAAATTATAAGGAGTTCTTAATTTTATTTTTCTTAATTCTTGAAATTTTCAACCTCTTATTATGCTAATCATGTTAATTATAAAATTGCAATTACTAATATCTTATTTTATGAGTTCAAAAATTTTACGTTATCCAAACACTTCAAGAGCTTATTTTTAAAATATGATCTAATTAATGTTATAAACTCCAAAAATATCTTATAAAATATAAGAACACATAAGATATATTTTAGTTAAATTTAGCCAAACACTTACTTGTTTGCCCTTATAATCCACATAATTTTACCATTTGATATGAGTTTAGAGCTCGTAAAAATATAATTTGTTTGAGTGTATTGAGTTTATTTGTTATATTATTTTTGTGAAGTTTGAAAGGTAAAGCTTTAATAGAACATGTGGGAATAAGATTCAAACCTATAACCTTTTATTCGGTCATAATTTAGTATTTACTGTTAATTGGAGTTATAATGTTAAGCTCAATTTTCATTTGAATATATTTGGTCTACAGTCTCAATTCAAAATATAAATTTGAATTTATTTTCCAATTTAAGCTCTAGAAGCAAATTTTGAATAAAGAATTCAAACCAAAAAATTGATAAATGAAGATTGAATTGCAAAGTGAAAGTCGGTTTTGATGCTTTCTAGCTCTCACTTTATCTGATCTAAAAAAAATATTAAATATTCCACATTAATGATAAAATTTGATGATGTTAATAGGTGGCAATTTGGGTGGGACAGGCGAATTCGAATTGGATTGATTTGAAGAAATAATGTTAATTTCTTCAATCCGACCTAATGACAATATAAAATTCTCATTCCTAACCCAACTTGATTCTCATCAGGTCACTATCAAAAAAATTGATTTTAGTGATTGCTACATAGTGACCGATTTGTGACTGATTTTATTCAAAACATTTTTTTTAAAAAGGTAATTGATTAGTTACCGATTTGTGACGGAATTAGTGATCCAAAAGATGGCGATCACTAATCGATCATTAAATTAGTGACTTATTTTTCTTGGGTCACAAATGGGTCACTAAATTAGTGATTGATTTTTTTTTTTTTTGTCACAAATGCGGTCACTAATTTTTCTTGGAACACAAAATCGATCACTAAATTAGTGATTGATTTATCTTGGGTCACAAATGCAGTCACTAAATTAGTGACCAATTTTTCTTGGATCACAAATGCGGTCATTGATTTTTCTTGGATCACAAAATCAGTCACTAAATTAGTGACTGATTTTTCTTGAGTCACAAATGCGGTCATCGATTTTTCTTAAGTAACAAGAGTGATTGCTAAATTAGTGATCGATTTTTCTTAGATCACAAAAGCGGTCATTAAATAATTATATAATACTTTAATTTAATTAGATAACTTATTATATTAATAAAATTAATTTATCTAATTAACTAAATAAATTATTATTATTTTATAATTAATAAAATTAATTTGTTTAATTATATTAAATTTTTATAAATTATAATTTAAATAGATAAATATTACATATATAATTAGATAATATATTTAAATAAGTTATTGTTTGTATAGTCAAATAAATTTTTAGTATAAGTAAATAATACATTTTTAATTTAATAAATAGTGTCAAATGTTACAATAACATATAATATGAAGTTATTATATGAAATAGTAATACGTATTAATTATTAATCATACCATTTCTTAAAATTATACAAATTTAATTATAATCTAATATTAACATAATAGTCTATTAATTTAATAAATTAGTTTTAAATAATTATTTTATTTATTGCTAAATAATTCATCAAGCAAATAATATATTAATTCTTTAATGTTTTAAGTTATTCAGATAACTTATTATATTAATAAAAATTAATTTATTTAATTATCTAAATCAATGTTAAGTAGTTTTCATAAAATCTAATTTTTTAAAATTATATTAAAATATAATATGTAAAATATTAAGTACCAAGATGTGAGTCAAGTCATATATAACTAACTATTGAAAAATTAAATTTTGAATTTAAAATTTAAGAAAATTAATTATTATAATTTAATAAAAAAATATCAAAATAAAATATAAAATAATAAAAAATACAAAAATCACATAACTAAACCCTAACCTATTTTACATTTCAACTCCCACCCTTCCCTCCATTCTCAACACTTAGCAGCAGCCAGTAGCCAGGTATACCTTCTTCCTTCTTTCTATTTTTTATTTTTTTCTTTAAACTCCTCACCGGCACCTTTGCCGGCGAGATGATAGGAGTTGGAGTCGGAGCTGGAGTTGAAGCCGGAGCCGGGATGATGATCTTCAGCACCCAGCAGCAGCTAGGATGGTTCTAGCTGCTACTGGGTGTTGAAATCGTCCTAGCGGAAGTTGGAGCGATTCTCCTTTTTTTTTCTTAATTTTTTATAATTAAATAATTTTAATTTTTAAAATTAAAATTATTTTTTATTTAATTTTGCAGGTTCAAAATTTTGCATTTGGGGCATTATAAAGAGGTAATTTATTTTAGTGTTAATTATAATTATTTAAATTGTGTTTATGAATTATGTAATCAATATTTTGTTTCTTATGTTTCCTTATACATTTACTACAAGTTACACATAAATTATATGAATTTTGTTTATGAATTATGTAATCAATATGTTTATTACGAATTGTAACTCTAATTTTGCATTTTGGGGGCATTGTACAAAGTCAACAACAATGAGAATGCAAAATTATTTATTATTAAGTTATATTCATATGAATTGTGTTTACAAATTATGTAGTCAATATTCTATTTATAATGTTTCCTTATACACATACAATAAGTTACACATGAATTATATGAATTATATAGTCAATATGTTTTTTATTAATTATGTTTATGAATTATGTCTATGAGTTATACTTAATTATTGATGATTATAATTTCTATAATTATATGATGGTCTCAATAATATTATAGAAAATATGTCTAATAATCAAAGTTGGATGTGGCAATGACTTGATGCAAACGATATTTTGTCTGATGAGTTTGATAGAGGGGTTAATAAATTTTTAGACTTTGCTTACTTAATTAGACTTCATGGGGCTTCCTAAACATGAAGCCGGTATTAGGCACTCATGGGAACAAACCCACAAGTGAAATTTCAAGAATATCATATACCGATATAAGAAGAAAGTAATAGTTGAAGTCAGAGTGGATGACCTAAGAGATATTCAAAAGGTTGTACCCAAAAACATGCAGACAAGTGATTGGGAAACAATTTGCACCTTGCATATGAGTTCACCAAATTATCAAGAAATGTGTAAAAACGCAAGGCTAAATAGATTGACAGAAAAAGATAGGTCAATAACCAAACACATTGGCGGCTCGATTTCTTTTGCTGAGCATGCAAGGAGAATGGAGGTTAATTTCTTTAATTAATTTATTGTTATTTTTATTTATCTACTACAAGTTTTAATATTAACTAGTTTAATGTAGACACAACATGGTAGACCTATTAGCCAAATCAACTTCATGAAAGGACTCACAAAAAAGCACAAGGAAAAGGTGAATATGTTGACAACAAATCTAAGAGGGTCCAAGTAAGTACAAGAATATTATCCATGCATTCAAGTTAGTTAACAATTTCAAAGTAAGTAGCATGAAACATTTTATGGAGTTTGTAGTTGTAGCATTACATTTGTTTGTAGATTTATTTGTCATGAATAGCATCAAGTTAGGATTGTTGTGATATATGTGATATATTATATTATATTGTTGAACTAAATATATGAACATTTTGGTTTAGTGGTTAATAAGTCATTGCATGAATAATAGGTTAAGTGTTTGAACGTCAAAACCAAACGTATTCCCCTGAAATTTGACTTTTGTCAAATAGAAACATTATTAGTACAAGTTACTTAATTAGAGCAACAAAGCTTCATTTATATTTAAGCATATTATTTATACTATATTTGATAGTAATTTTGTTTTTAATATTTGGATGTTCAAATAGAATGAATATTGTCAATAATACATTAGTCAACATGGCAACAATCCTACTTCTGAAAGCTCATTTGATGCTCAAAAATGGCTTGAGATCAATGGTGGTCCAAGTAAGGGTAGAGTGTATGGCTTTGGGAACACTTACCATTGTCGTGAGCTTGTTGCTACTTGGACTTTCTTGGATTCACCATCTACAACATCTTCACCCGCCTTTATGAGTCAGGAGCAAATACAAGAAGCAATTGCAAAAGCAATTGATCAAGAATTCGCTAAGCAAAGAGAAGAAGCAGCAACCAGAGAAGCAAGCATTATGGAGCAGACTATGAGGGTGAGAGAGGAGGCATTGAAGCTAGTTGAAAAATCAAAGGTGAGAGAAGAGGCTTTGATAAGGACATTAAGAGTGATGATGGAAAAATTAAATTCAATTGAAGATACTTCTTCCTCTTGTAAGGAAGAGAGTAATGGTGGGAAAGACAAATAACTTTCTTTAAATTAAATTTGGCATACTTGGATTTCATAAACTTACTCATGTATGAAAAGCTTTGTTTTGTTTATGGATTTGGATACAATATTATTGAATTTCTATTATTATTTTGTGTTATTTGGAATGTGATTTATGTTTTAAATTATGTGGCTTTAAATTATTATTAATGAGAACAAAAAAAACAAGTTGGCTAAATATATTAAATTAAGCATTACAAAAAAAATAATAATAATAAATCAGTAACCGATTAGTGACCCCAAAGGTGGTCACAGATTTGTGACCCATTAGTGACCCCAACTACTAGTGATCACCAAATCGGTCACTAAGCGGTCACTAATTAGTGACTGCCTATCAGTGACCCTACCAAATCGGTCACTAAGCGGTCACTGATTAGTGACCGCTTAGTGACCAGCTATTAGTAACCCCACAAAAAACGGTCACTACGCGGTCACTAATTAGTGACCACCTACCAGTGACCCCCCAAAATCAGTCACTAAGCGGTCATTGATCAGTGACTACTTAGTGACCGCTTGTTCACTTTTTCGTAAATTATTTTGTGATGAAATTTAAAAAATTAGTGACCGCATGCTCCAGCATCACAAATTTTAATTTGTGATGAGGGTTTTTGTGACCACTGTAAGCAGTCACAAATACGATCACCAACACTGTTAGTGATCCCTTTTTTATTGAATTTGTGACCGATTTGGCGGTCACAAAAGTCAGTTTTTTTTTGTAGTGGGTTAGGTTTTCAAGTTTGAGTTGACTTGTTTTCATCAAGTTGACCCATCAATCCAAACTCACTCGACCCAACTTGCCAATCTAATTTAAAATAATTATTTTGAATATTTATTTTCATTTTCAGAAACTTTTTTTGGTATTTTTATTTTATAATTTTATTTATTCTTAATTATTAAAAAATTAAAATTGGAGCGGGGAGTTCTCATCATAACTCCACGATAGCAGCTTTCTACATAAAGTTTTAATTGAACCACACAATATATAGATTTTTATGATTTTTTCCTTTCATTTTCTAGTATCTATCTACATCACAAAAATATTGACATAAAAAAGAATCTTACTTTTGAAATGACATATTTGTATCTTTTGTCAATAAAAATGTTTCTTTTAACTTTTTAAAATTATATTATTTTTCAACTTTATGTTGATTCAATTAAGCAACACATACATCATTAAAAATATATTATCAAGCAAATAAATAAGTAATATAATTATACACATAATTAATTATAAAAATTTAATTGAGTCATTTAAATTTTACTCAACCTCTCAACAGAGATTCCTGACTATTCATATATGCAAAATTTTGCATTGCATATAGCCTAAGAGAGACTCTTTGAACAATTCAGCAGTCAAAGAGTGATTTGACAAATCATTGTAGAATAATTTGCTAGAAAATTATAGAAGTATTTGCTTGTGCTAGTGTGAGTTGAACCAATTAACATAAGCTAAAATAACAGAAACGAAGATGACGTATAACAAGCAATAGCGATTAACTTGAGATTATTAATAGAAATCACAAATTTAAGTAATACTAAAAATAGAGGATCCTACTCTATTAGAGAGCAATTATCTAATAGTATTATGCCGTTGATGGATATGTTTAGACTTACCATTGTACATTTTACGTTGTGCTTTTCTAATTGTAGATTGACTGTTGCAATGAATGCAAATTGCCAGCAAAGGTTTCAACCAATTTGGAATATCTTCCAAGAAATAGTATAGCCACTCAACTTTCTCGCCTGTTTTGTGTAACGTAATGAACTCAAATTCCATAGTTGATCTAGCTATGCAGGTTTGTTTTGAGGACTTCCAAGAGATGGCTCCTCATCTTAATATAAACACATATCCACTTTTGGACTTGATTTTGTTAGTCTGATATCCAAATCACATCACTTTATCCTTCTATTACAGTTAGATATCTTGTATAATGTAATCCATAATTTAAGGTATACTTCAAATACCTTAAAACTCTAATTAAGGCGGTCCAATGCTCGTGATCGAAATTGTCAGTAAATCTACTTAGCTTACCAACAACATATGCTATATCGGGTCTCGTGTAATTCATGATATATATATATATATATATAAGAGGCTCCCAATTATGCTCACATAATCTAATTGAGCATTTGCTTCACCCTTATTTTTGGTAAGTTGTTGATTCACATCTATAGGAGTTTTCACTGGGCTATTTTCTTAACTCAAGAATTTGTTCAACACTTTCTCAATATAGTAAGACTGTGTTAATGCTAGCCTGTCATATGTCTTGATGATTTTTATTCCAAGGATCACATATGCTACTCCCATATCTTTCATGTTAGAATTTCTACTCAGCAATTTTTTCATTTCTTTAATTGCATCATTGTTGCTTCCCACAATGAGCATGTCGTCAACATAGAGACACATAATGGCATATTCATAAGTAGTATCTTTGACGTACAGACATTTATCACATTCATTGATCCTAAAGCCATTTGCAAGCATGATTTGATCAAATTTTACATGTCATTGTTTAGGTGCTTGTTTTAAGTCATATAGTGACTTTATCGACTTACACATATTTTTCTATTATCCTGAAACCACAAACCGTTTTGGTTGTTCTATATAGATTTTCTCATCTAAATCTCCAGTTAAAAATATTGTTTTAACATCCATTTGATGTATCTTAAAATTATTGATCACTGCAAATGCAATCAATAGTCTAATGGATGTTATCATTGTCACTAGTGAGTAAGTGTCAAAGTAGTCAAGACCATCCTTTTGCCTATATCCTTTGACTACTAGCCTTGCCTTATATTTATATATAGTTCCATTAGCTTTCATCTTCCTCTTGAAAATCCATTTACACCTTAAGGGTTTATTTCCAGGAAGAAGATTCATCAACTCCCAAGTGTGGTTTTGCATTATGGACTCAATTTTGCTATTTACCGCTTCTTTCCATAATGGAGCTTCAGGAGTTGACATTGCTTTAGTGAAAGTTCACGGCTCACTTTCTGGCATGTAAGTTAAGAAATTGGGTCTAAATAACTTAGACTTTCTAGCTCTTTTGCTACGTCTAAGTTCCTTTTCCTCTTTATCCGATTCTTAAACTTCTCGAGGTTATTTTACTAAAGTTTTCTTGTCATCATTTTTCCAAGGAAATGTTTCTTTAAAGAAACTAGCATTCCTTGACTTGCTGGTAATATTGATATGAATATCATCTATCTCGAATTTGAAGACAAGAAATCTATATGCTACAGTATGTTATAAAGATTCCATCAATTGTTTTTTGTCCTATTTTGACTAATTTGGGAGGTGGAATTCCCACCTTCACCAGACACTCCCACACTCGAAGATATTAATAGGATGATGAGTGCTCTTTCCATGCTTCATAGGGTATCCTTTGTTTATTTTATTCACTTAAACAAGGTTAAGTACAGTCTTTCCATCAAATTTGAATAGCCCATTTTACACATAGCCTCTACCAAAGATCAAGCCATTCTTAGAAAGCATAAACTTATTAGACTTAAATACAAGCTTAAAACTAAATTCACCAGCAAAGACCCTAATACTAAGTTCTTGCGAATGTCTACCACATGAAGAGCCTTATCCAACATCAGCTCTTTGCCAAAAGTCACCATCAAAACAGCATTGCCCATTCTAATAATATTGAAATTTGTCGAATTGCCCATATGTAGCTTCTTTTCAGTAACAGGAGTGTGGTTGAAAACATATATTTTTCAAAACAAATGTGTCAGGTAGTACTAGTGTCAATCAACCACTCTATCGAATTATCGACAATGTTGCTTTCAAAAACCATTACTGAGTGGTCTAGTAGAGCAACATGAGGCACAACAAGAGCACGATATGATCCACCACCAACGCTGCTAGAACCAGCGTTGGACTTAATGTTTGCTACATTTGTTACTTCAGTGTTTAATGCCATGTTTCAATTTTGTTGCTGAAATGGAAAAGAAGAACAATATGAATTCTTTGACACAATACAACGATTAAGAAAATCTATAAAGCCTTATGATTGTTGGAAAATTATAGGAGTGTTTGCTTGTGCTAGTGTGAGTTGAACTAATTAACATAAGCTAAAATAACAGAAACCAAGATAACGTATAACAAGCAATAGCGAATAACTTGATATTATTAATATAAATCACAAATTTAAGTATTACTGAAAATAGAGGATCCTACTTGTTGAATTGAATCAAAATATATTAAAGCAGAATCAAGGCATGTGGAACCACAGCTTCCTTAAGGTTTTATTCGTCCCCCAATCAATACTTGAAGGAATCCGACGAACAGCCTCCCAAGATATAACGATTTTTCCACAGCCAAAGGCACTTTAATAGGCTATGACACCAAACCTACTGATTTGAGATGCTTTCTTTGTAATGAAAATATAGTGTACTTTGTATGCAGTATAGATGCTTGAGTGCTTGTGAATGTGTGTTATCCCCCTCTCTAAGTAGTTCTATTTATATGAGTTACATGGCTACATGAAGAGATATAGTTTAATTAGGCCACATTATTCCTTCATCATGAGTAATTAATCGAGTAATCCAAAAGGCTAAAAGTGAAGAGATACTCTTTTCATAAGGTAATTAATTTAGCAAATGAATAAGCATGTCAATCATTTCAAAGGTCATCTCTATGAACTGAAAATTAAAATTGTCAAAAATAAATTAATCTGGTTACACCAACATTCAAAAATAAATTAATCTGGTTACACCAACATTCACACAGCACCTGAGCTATATAAAATCTATAACTCAAATATAAGATAGCTTGGTTTGACTATTGGTTTGCCCAAAAAATTACTAAGGTTCAGAATTTCAAGTTTTATTTTAGCTATGTTTGGTTACATTCTCCCAAAAAAAAAATTATTTCAGGAGAATATAACCAAACATATGCATTTCTTTTCTCTCAAAATGATTTCTAAAATGATCAGATTATCCTTATAATTTAACTGGCAAATAACTAAAAATCTCATATTCTTTACATCACAATCAGTACCATAATATATACATATATTTACACATCACAATATTCTATTACTATATTATAATAAAAAATACTACTAAAATCCATTTACACTCTCAAAACTCAATAAAAAGACATTAATTTGACTGCTATAGTAAAATTTTTCTCTCTCCCAAAAAATAAACTAACATACCAAATTTTTCCAAAATAATTTTCTTACTATTCTCAAATCATAAACAAACATACATCACATTTTTCAATACAAATTTCATATTTCCCAACCCCACTCCCAAAACCCATTCTTCCAAAATACATAATTCAAAACACATAATTTGTAAACAATCATTACCTTTGTTATTTTATATTTTACTCTTAAAATTTTATTTGTTTAATTCAAATTAGATCGAATTAGTTTAGGTGAATTTGAATTGTCATGTGACCTAAATTAAATTTTGTGTTATTTGTATAATCTAAAATTCAACCCAATTTAATTTATTTTTTCAAAATTTTTATTCCTATCAATTTTATTGAACTCGAATCCAAAATTAATCAATTTAAATTTAATTTTTTTCATATTAAACTCATCTCAAATTATCGTGTCTCGTAAAAAATTGTCTTACCATATTATTTACTACATTATCCACTTTTTGGTCTCGGGAACTACAAAGCAAAAAGTCAGGTTGTCGGTGCTGATGATCCATGCATGTTATGATAATGTATTTATGATTGCTTTCCGTGCCTGAAGTACACACAAGCCAATGAGAGGGAGTAATTGCAACTAAATGTCATATTCAAGCATACTGCTATTAATAAATTATTTTATAATTTTGTTATACTATCTAGTGATAAATTAAGCAAGTGTCATCATCCTCATATTTATGTATCTAAAGTTCAACAATTTTAAATTTTAATAAATTTTTAATATTCATATAAATAAAAAAATAATACTTTTATATTTCTATTAAATAATTTACAATATCAAACTGAACGATATATATATTTAAAAGAAAAACTGTTATGTTTCTAAATTCAGGTGTAATGGGTAAATATTTTATACTTTTATATTTATTTGAAATTTTAGAAAAAATGTAGACAGTTGAATATATTGTTGAAAATTTTATATTTAGCTTTGTTTTTTAATATGTCATCTCAATATGAGAAAAGTTTTGGTGGGCAACAGAGTTAGGGGTGATTTAACTAATATAAAATTTGAAATGATTATATAAATAGTACTTATATATTATAATAATTTATACTATTATATACAGCATAATAGTTTGGAATTCATAAGTGTGTAATTTTAATTAAACTCTGAATTCTTAAAATTTTGGGTGTTTTAATTAAGTTATAAAATTCTTATTAGTTGTTATTTATTTTTTAATTTTATTTTAACACAACAAACTTATCTGTTAAAACTAAAAACTCAAGTTATATCTATCTAGAATCATACACTACGAGAAAAAGATAAATTGGTGACAAAATAATGAGTGATAATGTAAACATCATCACTTATTATGTATATTAAGTAACAAAAAATTTAATTTTGTCACCTTAATGATTTTTGTAAATTAAATAGTAATAAAAATAGTGTTTAAGTTGTCACCATAGACAATTAATGACACACCTATGGTGACGATGAAAATCTTGTCACAAATTATAGTGACAATTTTTATTGTCACTAGGTTGTCACCAAAGGGGTGTTACTAATTATTAATGGTAACAACTTAAAACATTAATTTTTGTCACTATTGAGTCATATTACGACAAGATAAAAATTATTATCACTTAAAAGTTATTATTAATGACAAGATAAAAACTATTGCTACTTAATACATCTTATGAGTGACAACTTTTACTTTGTCACTTGTTAATTTGTCACTAATATTATAATTTTTTTGTAGTAATGATATTAATTTTTTTCTCATTGAATAATTTTAAATATTATACTAATGGATACTTATTTCACCATAAAATTTCAAAATAACCATAATTATAGAATTAATATTTTATCTTACCAAATAAATTTAAAATTTAAAATGTATGTGGTGTTGAATTTGTATTTTATTATTTATTTACTGCAATTATTTTGATTTCTCTAGATGAAGAAAGATTTTGTTTATATGTCATTTATATTTGAATAATATAACTAGAATAGTGGACGTGTTGAATTATATCATTTGCTAAATAGTTGAAATTAATTTTTCCTATCAAGTAAATAAAAAAACTATGCATTTTGTTATAAAATTTACTTCATTATGTTTAATTAAAAAATATAATATTTCTATTTCTTCATTTTTATGTAAAATTTACTCAAGTATAATGTATACTTCAATTAACTGAATATTTGCTTCTATTTATAATATTTTTATAAGAAATATTTTGTTTCTCCATCAGTAGATAAACAAAATATAATATATTATTTATAGATATTCATGTATATGTATTTAGAAACTTCAAAATTCATTGACAAGGAAAATACTCTTCAGTATAATATGTGTGTATTCCATATTTTAATATCTTATATTTTGATAATTTTAGCTATAAAAAATAAATTTTTGTATTTTAGCATGTATTCATTGACAAAGGAGATAAATAATTTAATCAAACAAAATTGTTGAAGTCAATTTTTCACCAAAAATGTTAGGCCGGCACTTTTATTTTTTAATTTAACTATGCTCATTCCAAAAATAATTTAAAAATTCATCTCATTAAGTGTTTTTCTAATTATTATAAGAACCTCATTAAAGTAGTTGATAGCTTAAGTTATATTGAGAAAAATTAGCTAATTTTCATAGCTGATAATGTTTCTGTATTCTAGAGATATAATTACTTTAGTTTCAATTGAAGTTTACATTTTGTAATTTTATTTATATCTAAATTAAATAATTATCTCCTTAGTACACTTATAGTTTTAAAGGTATACATAACTTTTTAAATTTTTTGTATTCAATACATCTTACAAGTAAGAAAATGACTTAGAAATCATGGTTATCATTTATATAAATTAATTCATATAAAAAACTTAACTTACCCATTTCATATAAAAATGAGAAAATGTCTATTTTGTGGATATTAATCATCATTTTACTGGCGAAAGAGTTCAACTTTTGATAAATGAATAATTTTGTATTGATTGGTATATTGTATGTCTCAAGGACGTAAACTTGTTAGAAGTTTTCCAAATTTAATTATTTTAATATAATCTCTTTAAATATGTAGAATATTTTTAAATTAAATCATATATAAGAAAAGTAATATTTTAATTTGAAATTAAAATATAATATAAATATAAGGTATTACTTCTATGATATCTCAATTTTATTTTTATAGTATAAAAATTTTCAACTAAAAAGTTTTAGCTTTTAAAAATTAACACAATGATAGAAAACTTATCCTCAAAAATTTGAGGCAAATTTTTTCCAGCATACATAAATATATTATTGGTGTAATTGAATTTTTCAAAATCATAATATATGAATGCTTAAAATAGTCAACAACATCAGTCTTTATATTTTCTGATTATATTTATTTGCTCATTTTTTATCAAGTATATCACATACATTCATCTATACACATTTTTGCTAATAGGAATTTATAAAAGAATATTTCATATATTCACAATATTTTGTATGAAATGTTAGACCAATTCCTTTGAAACTAAGAATTCTATTAAATGATTTGTACATTTTGTGTTTAGTGGAGTATCGATATGTATGATATATTATTGTTAAATGGCGAAAATTAATTATAATTTCTTATAATAATTTACATAAGTAAAAATGTTATGTGGTAATCTTTAAAAAAATAAATTCATAAACAAAAGTAAATAAATCTTATTGGATTGACAAATAATTAATATTTTAAATCATCCAATGATATAAAAATTGTTACCATGAACTGTACATCATTAACAAGATTACAGTAATTTTGTATATTTTTTAAAAATTATTTTGCTTATATATTACATTAAAATATATTTTTTTATATATATATTATCCAAAAGTATATTGAATAAAAATATTTTGCTCCATCATTCTTGTAGAGCTCTGTCCGAGAAGTACCTATATTGAGTCAAGGTGCTACTCCAATCGAATCTTTCAAAATCAATTACACCCTCCAAAATTCTCAACTTAGGAAATTTCATAACTTAAGATACTAGCTAGTCATACTGAGAATAACAAGCAAAACCCAAGTTCTCAAAGCAAGTCGCAATTGCACAAGGGCCCATAATTTGACACATATATTAACGTCATTCATCAAGAGTTCTAATTTGTCACATTTCACGATAGAAAGATACCAACTTAACCTATGCCCCTATTACATTACAACCATAACATCTCGTATCCTTATCATTATAAATGTTATGATAATAATATTTACAAAAGGAACAACATAAAGAGGGTGAGTTTGAATGACTCAATGAGGCAAGCATTTGCATGTATAGAAGGGATCAGAATGAAATGGAACACAATACACAAATGCAAGAAGAACATACATTCTAAATTAAGATAACTAAAATACAAGTTACGATATTTGGCTATTGAAGATTTGAAAGAGTTTACGAAATCTACAAATAAAAACCAGAAACTAGTGTTTCTTGTACAACACTTTGTGAGCTGACTTAATGCCATCCCACACTAACAAAGAGTCATTTCACATTTCATACATTTCATAGAAGATTTCAAAACTCAAAGACATGATTAGTTATGAGAAACCCAATGAACAAGTTATTCCATGAAAAACCCAAGTTTCAAAATCCAAGATTTCGATCAGTTTTATAAAACAAGCTATACAAGAACATTTTATAAAATTAGTTATACAAGCATATTTCACATGTACGATCGTGTAATGGCCTTCCTCCTTGTGTCTTCCGATTTTGTATAAATGATACGACCGTAAAATAGCATACCCCCTTATATTGCCTTGACTCTATATTAATGATACGTTTGTAAAATGGCCTAGCCCCTTATATCACCTCAATGTGACTATAAAACGGCTTGTCCCCTTATATTGCCTTAATTAGTGGCTAACTCACCAAACTGTTGCAGCACAAGTCGATAAAATCAATCCTAGTTGATTAAGCCTCCCCGAAGACAAGATCACAACCACACGAATTGGAAGGTTAAATCCTCACCGATCAAGCTTTAGGCCACACTCAACCCTTGATTGTCCAAATTAAGATTGCAAACTAAGTCAGCTAATAACACTGTTTTTATCACCAATTCAACAATATAAATCTTGTATAGTAATCCAAGCATTCCATTAGGATTGGCACTCGACCCAAATAGATTTTTCTTATAAGTATATATAAATAAATTCAATAATCAAGTACAAGGCTATACAATATCAATCAACAATTCTGATAAGCCAACATGGCTAATTAAAGCTGTAGCAGATAACAAGAGTGTCGGCAAGGCCATGGATTGTATCGAACAATATTAGAAACAAGAACTAATAAAACAAACCCTCATAAGGGTTTATGAAACAAGCAACAGACAACAAACAAGATATCAAACAATTCACGAATTTCAATAATCAAGATGCAGTTATGGAATGGGAACAAGTTTAACCCTCATAGAGGTTTATCACGATAACAGATAAGTATAAGAAGGTGCTAGATTGGCAGACCCTCACAAGGCATACAAAATAAATACCCAAGAGGTTAAATCCTCACCTTAATAACCTTAACGAAACACAATTCAAGGCCTACTACTCTACAGGATCCAACTCCTTAGTACTTAACCAAAAGCTAGGTTTACAATTAAAACCTCATTCAATCCTATAACTACAGTCATATGACTTATGAATCTAAAGTTAATAGTTGCTTGGTGACATAATTTAGCAACTAATTCAGTTTATATCAATAAAAACTAGACTATGCCTACTGATATTACGAAATGTCCAAAACTAATTTAAAATTGGTAAAGATAATATAGACAGATTCCAAAATTACATTATAAATCTTATAATAGTACACCTTATCGTTATAATAATGCAATTATCATAAAATTTCAAGTTTATCGCTTTGATCATGATTACAAAATTTAGTGTTTACATTGCCTATTTAGCTATCTAATACTTGGTTCATATGAAATAATACAATTTTGAGTTTTTGAACTCAAGTATCGTGCATGCATGCTTCATTCCTCATGCATGATTGTATTGTCTAATCGATTTATGCATTTATTCAATTATACAAAGCGTTATGAAGATTGGAACATGTATATATATACATGTAAATACCTACACAATCAACTCTATTCTTTTGCCTAAACTTCACTATCGAGGCGGAATTTTGACGATCAGATCCCATGCACGTGATCACCATGATGAGATGAAGATTCTATCTAGAGCTGTCAAAGCACCACCGCCGTGCATAGTTGCCAAAAAAGCTCAACAACACTACAAAAATGTGCCTTTCAGCTCTACCAACCAAAACTCCAAATCCATTTTGCTAAACACTATCAAATTGAGCTCCAATTTTAGCCTTAATTGTCTAGCACCACCAACTCCGCCATCACAATTTTTCCTTTAAGCCTCCATCCACGGTGGTTTGTTTGAGAATCCAAAAGCACTAGAGTGACCCTTAAGCTAAGGGCTACAAAACCCAGTACCCATACTTGAACTTTGATCGTCAAAGATAGGAGACCCACAAAACCCACTATGCTGAAATTTTGAGCTCCAATTCCAACAGTTCAACCAATGGATTTGGAAGAAAGTGGTAGCAATGAGATCCTCGTGAAGAGAGAAAGAATGGTACCAAGTTTGCTAGGTTTTGGTCGCCGGAGCGAGGTCGCTGATGTAAGAGAAGAATAGTGAGAGTGATTAATTGTGGTGGGGAAGATGATGAAAAATGGGGGTGAAATGAAAAATCTAATATTTATAGAATTGATCTTTCCTTAATTGCAGATTGACCCCTAAAGTTTTGGTTGAGTTTCAATTAGGTCCTCCAAGGTTTCCACCAACATCAATTCAGCCCTTTAACTAGTAAGTATGTTACTTTAACCCCTTTGACCTAAAATATTAGCTATGAAACCAAAATTTTGGAAATGTGATCTAATCAAGTATTGCTTAATTGCACTTTGACCCCTAAAACTTTCAAAATTTTTGCAATCAAGTCATTTTTATCATTTTTTAGCCCTAAAATTTGACCAACCAATATCTTGATTTCTAAATCCTTATTTTTCACAAATTTTGAATTTTAGGGATGTTATAGACCTCCTTCCTTAAAAGAATTTGGCCCAAGGATTATCATCTGGGTACTGGTCTGATTAGTAGAAAATAAGTAGATTTGATCAATTGATCTACATTCTCTCTTCATTAAATTCTACTAGGATTGCTTCTTCAAGTCTTGATACATCTTCATGTTTCTTAGATGCATCATATATCTTGACTTGGGTGCTTCATATAGCAATCTTTCTTTCATTTGTTCCGGCACACATATTTGCTTACAAAACAGAAGAACACCTTAATTGTTGGTATTGAACTTAGACTTTCTAGAACTTCCAATTCTTTTTTCTATTTCATCATCAATCATTAATAGGCTTTCTGATGCTTCTGCATCCAGTAAGTGAGCTATTCCAACCTTTCAGCTTAAGGCATTGGCCACTACTTTGCCTTTTTGAGTGATAGGTGATGGAAAAATCATAGTCTTCTAGAATTTTCATCCATCAGTACTGTCTTCTGTTCAGGTTCTCATTCTAGTCAAATGGTTGAGCTTTATAAGTTAATTTAGTCAATGTGTCAGCTATTTTAGAAAAGTTCTACACAATCTTCGTTAATAGCCTACAAAACACAGAAAACTACAACTTCTATCACATTTTTCCATTCTTTTTTAGTTGACTACTGCCTCTATCTTGGAGGAATCAACTTCTACCGCATGTTGGGATATGATATGCCCAAGAAAAGCCACCTTCTTTGTTCAAGGTTTGCACTTGCTAAATTTAGAATACAACTAATGCTCTCTCAAAGTTTCAAGAACCATGTATAAGTGCCTTACGTGGTCTTTTCTAATCTTTGACCAGTAGTACTCTTGCTTCGGCTCCAGCTTTGAGAAGATTCTAGTCCTGACAAAAGGTTAAATAATACTTCTACATGGGGTAGGGGTAATGATCTCAATTTTTTCAAAATTACTTCCAAGCATTCAACCACCACTTCTATGTAATAAACGCAAATATCCAGTTGCACATTTAGTTTGAGAAAGTGTGACATATAGGAAAGAATGTGAACACCAAGATCATAGAAGGCATTATCATGGATTTCAAACATAGAAACCCTACCTAAGACAATATCCTGAAAGTCCAGTGCACTCCTTTTAGTAAGGGCATTGGCACGAGTTAGGCCCCTTTATCTTTGGCTAGATTTTATAAGTTGTCTTCCCTTGTTTCCTTGATCATTGGAGGCCAATTTCCTGCCCCTAGGATAATCATTAACAAGATGTTAGTCACTACCACATCGCATACATGTCCCATGCTTTTTCCAACATATAGATTCATTTGTGACGAGTGTCACCATAAAACCCACAAGTTTTTCTTGGAGTTAGTTAGGTTGGATGAGTGTTATTTTTAGTAAGAAAGAGGTGGCTGACCAATTTCTAACCTTGAACTCTCTAATGTTTCCTCCTAAAGTCATTTCTCTCTCCACTTTAAGCTGCAGACCCAAAAGTCTTTCTCTTTTTAATCTCTTTTTTGATTTTATATATCTCCTGAAATTCTAATTTTGCCTACATGGTTTTATTCACAACCTTGCTCTAAGTGGGAAATTCATAGCCTGGAAGGGCTCCCTGTAACTTAAGCTTTAACATTTTAGCGAATATTCTTGTTTTGCATCCCTCATCACCTAATACATGAGGTGCACACCTAATTAAATGATTGAATTTGGCCTCGTACTAGCACATTGACATAGATTCTTGAGTAAGCTCCATAAACTTCCATTCCCTGGCATTCTTTACAACTTTAGGGACATATTTATTCATAAATTTGCCTTTAAAGTTCTCCCAGGTAGGGGGAGTTCCTTCTTAGTTCCATTGTTTGTCCAATAACCTCTACCAATGATAAGCTTCTTCTCTCACAAGAAAGGTGGCATGTCTAACCTTCTGTTCTTTCAGATAATCTAATGCTTGAAAAATTTCTCAATCTCTTTGACCCATACTTCTGCCTTTCGATCATTCAGTTCACCAATAAACCTTTGGGGATTGTGTTGAAGAAAGCATTCAAGTGTTCAACCTATAGCTGATTTTTCATTATGTTAAGAACGGCCAACTTGACTTTACTATAGACAGTATTGCATGAACTGTTGCCACATGGTAAACATTTGCTCTACAGCTTGTCCTCTAATTCCCTGGTTTAATGGTGGGTCAACATTATTCTATCTTCTAGTGCGAGTGTCCTTAGTCAGAAGCATTTCTCATTTGACCCTCTTGTACTTCATCTTGATGGTAGGTCATCCTTTACAACCTCGAACAATCCATGATAAGGGGAATAGGTGAGGTTGCTCCCATGACATCACTTAGTGTACAAGATTTCAATTATGTGAAATCTACAGTATTCAATAGAAAACTTTGTTACCATTCAAACTTCTAACAGCTCTTATCACAACATACAAGGGTATGTTGAGTGCAAATATATTAGGAAATAGGATATGTCTATATCAATTAACACTAGCAAGCAAAACCATGTTAATTCATACATAAGTTCATTTAAAATATTCTCTAAACTTATTACTTGTCTGACTAAGGATGAACAAGTTAACCAATTCTAGTATTATCTTCAAAACAACTCATTTCATTTCACTCTTCATAAGATTATATATAAAACATATTTGTCTTCATGTAAATACATATAATTACATACTTTAAGTATTCTATATGTCCCATAATGTTGGACCCTAAAAATTTCCTTAGTCGAGTTAAGGCATAACTAGTTATCTCTAGGACATTGTCCACTTTTACCTACCATTTTTTAGAAAAATGTTATTCCCTTCTTTTCTTGAATTTACAGAATGATTTCTAGTAGCCTCATTTCTCATAAACGAGCTTTCCCACTTATCTTATATAAACTTATAATCAAACTTATGTGCTCTTCCACTGTTAATAAACTAATTACCTCAAATATTTGAGTTGCAATCATAAATATACATGTCATTCACTGATAATCTTACATGATCTCCTGACGAAAATGTTTCTTTATTTCCTTCTCAATGCCACCATGTAGTCATACAGATCAATCCTATTATTGAAATGCTAGTTCTAAAATAAGCTCATCATCTAAATCTCGATCCCATGTAATACCAAACACTTATTATCTCCGATAACCTTTTAGTTTCCATGTTCAATTATCACCAAATACTCGGTCAACAACGTGATTCCAAAAATATTATCCTACCAAACATTAGTACAGTCACAAGCGTGATACCTTAAAGTAATGGACTATCTACCGATTGGCCATCCCAGTACCCATCCTTTACTTTTTGATGTCATACATTATCCCAAAATTCGCATCCTAACAAAATTCTCAAGTCAATCACAATCTTCACTAATATAGAAATCCCATATTCTAAGGACTCTGTCCTGGCATAGCTTAGGTTCCTAAACCTACGCTCTGTACCACCTCTGTAGCGCCCCATCCAAGAGATGTCTACTTCGGATTGAGATGCTACTCCAATTGAATCTTTCAAAATCAATTACACCCTCCAAAATTCTTAACCAAAGAAATTTTATAACTTAAAATACAAGCTAGTCATACTGAAAATGACAAGCGAAACCCAAGCTCTCAGAGCAAGTCATAATTGCACAAGGGCCCACAATTTGACATATATATTAACATCATTCATCAGGAGTTCTAATCTGTCACACTTCAAAGTAAAAAGATACTAACTTAACCTATGCCCCCTATTACATTAAAACCATAACATCTCGTGTCCTTACCATTATAGATGTCATGATAACAATATTTACACTATGCCAAAAGGTAGCCTAAGCTCACGGTGCCTTTTATTATTCAATATTTACACATCAATAGTTGGTTCTCTATGATGTATTGGTAACAACAATTTCTTGTCATAGAGGAATGGAACAACTTGTTCAAACATAACTCTATAGCTTAGTTTTTAATTTTATATGTACATAAAAATATTTTAACAACAAAGATAAGGAATATAAGTTATTACCACATTTCTAGTAATCGTCTTGAATTTTTTGTCTACTTCAACAAATTCCATAGGAATCTTACTCTCATACCATCGAAGAAATCGTAGAAATGAGCGTAATTAATTTGTCATTTCCAAGAAAGGAATACATTTATTAACCCAAGCCTGTCATTCAAAAGAAGAATTATGCAATATTGTAGTTACTCAAGAATAGTAGTAAAAAATATTAATAGTAACAATGCCGTCAACTTACCATCAGGCCAATACTGCATCTATCAAAGTATTTCTTTTTTGGACCTTTCCCTATTTCACCTCTTAGATGCACCACAATCTCATCATGCAAAAACTTAAATGCACCAACTCCTCATACATAAAGGCGAATAGAAGATAAATCATCCACATACGGCAGGAGGAATCTAGGTGTCGAATAGTTACTAGTTGGAAACAAAATACAGTTGAAAACTAGTAGTATGTACATCTTAACAAAATCATCTATATCTTGATCACTATACTTTTCTGCCAATTCATTCAATCTTTTACAAATCTCAACTTGAGTGACATTTTTATTTTTTCCGTCAAATAATCATTTAACAATTTCTTACCCTATCTTTATATCAAAATTCATAGGTTGCCCTACATGCTGCAACCCCACAACAATAGAAAAGCCCCTCGTAGTAAAAGAAAGCATAATATTGTTACCAAAAATAAAAGAACAAGACTTAATATCAAACCTCCTTAAGAGAGCTTCAACTCTAATAACACTATTAGTACTCAATTTACTCAATTAGTCATCTTAAGGTACACAAAAAATGGAGTTCTCTTTAGTGCTTTAGTGTGTTTAAAGCTCATCTTACTATCCAACTCTTTCATAATTTTTTTGTAAAGTATGTTGGAGAGCACTGAGTATATAGCTCGGAGTCTTTGTTACCTTCGTTAGTTTTCTATGCACTTCCTTGAGTTTTAACCATTATTTCTGCAAAAAAGAGAGACATACATAATTACATAAATACTGCATTCGAGGTTTTGGAACAAATAGTCATAACTTAAATACCAAAATTTTGAATTTTTGTATCAAAAAGACTTGCAAAGAATACAAAATTGGAGGTTTTGTGTTTTGTAACTCACAATTTAAATACTGAAAGTATGAATTTTTGTACCACAACAATAGTACAGAATACTGAATTGGAGGTTTTATGTACTACAACTCACAATTTAAATATTGAAGGTTTCAAATTTTTTAAGAAAAAAAAAACAAACTACAAAGCATACTGATTTGGAGGTTTTGTGTACTGTAAAGTCAGAATTAATATACTAAAAACTTGAATTTTGCTACTGAAAAAATCAAAAAATAATATCAAATTGGAGATTGTATTGCAAGTCAAAATTTAGATACTAAAAAATTTGAATTTTCATACCACATTATTTGAAAATAATACTAATCATATTAATCATGAGTTTGTAGGAATTGATGCCCAAGAAATGATTAAACATTATGCATACACATATTATAAACCATAAATCAAATAATATCTCTAAAATTCAGTTGCAAACAACTAATATACACTGCACCTTATATGAATTATATAATTACTAAATTCATATAATTGATATTTGAAGCATTCAATCCAAACAACAATCGAAATATAAATTGACATTATTCAAGTACCAAAAAATTTATATGAGAAATTTTTTTAGTAAAACAAAAGACCAACCATGGTGAATTGAGTATATCAAAATCCTTCCTAAAATAATTCAAACAAACATCAAACAAGAAGCAAACAAAGTAATATACTGCATTCTCTTTTGTACTTCTATACAAAAATAACAAAATAGAAATTAGACAACTTAGCTTGTAGGTTATGCAATTGAGGGTCGAAAATAAAAACTCTTCTAGCTACAACCACAAAAAGAATAGAGAAAAGTCAATTCCCAAACAATAAATTGAGAGATGGAGATTTTGTTGCAACACCAACGCAGAAATGGCAAGCAAAGCATCATTGCTGCATTCATTGAGTTTGCACAGATAGGGGGAATAGGAAGAGAAAAATATGAGGGAATGGGAAGAGAAAACGTGAGTTATGGGGAAGTTATGTGACTAACACTTTGATAGTGGGAAGTCGAGAGTTTTTTGTCTTTTTCAATTTACGTTAGGGTTTTTTTGTCTTTTTACTTCAAGTGAGGAGTGAACTCTAAATTGAAGTTAGAAGTGGAAAGTTAAAACTAAGGAAATAATGGCTAGGGACTGATCCCTAAAATGTAAGTTGGTTTGGGAATTTTTGCCCAATATACCAATGTTATAAACTACTTATTGAATTAGTTTTCAAACAATTAATAACTTAATGTAAGTTATTTTCATAAATAAAGTACAAAGAGATTATATATTTACTCAAACAGAAAATATTTAACATTTCAAATTCTCAAATGTCATAAAAAATTAACTGTAACTTCCAAATTATTAAGAAATCATACAAAAAAACTTTATTTTTAAAAAAATCATTTGCTTATTTATCATATCACAATATATAAACATATATATATATATATATATCTAATTTAAAAAGTGTATTTAGTGAAACATTTTGTGCTAATTATTTTTCTTAATTTTATTTATTTATTTATTTTAATTTTATCATTTTATAAATTATAAACTTAGAGTTAGCAATTCCTGATATTCTATAACTTATTTAAGTATAAATTATCTTCAAACATAATATTTTTAATTAAAATATTGATATTATTTTATTTACTTAGTAATAGATTTTTTTAACTAAATAATAAAAATAATTACAATTCATGTTTTAATCACATGAAGTAAAATAAATATTATTATTAAATAAATTATTTTAATTTCAAAATTATTTTCAGTACATCACACCAGACACATGCTAGTACTATTATCTATACTAGTATATATAGTACAATGGTATGGGGCCCATAGTTATGCAATTTTGATTCTAATTGTGCAAGTTTGACCAAATGGCAAATTCTTAGAATTTTAATTTTTTAATTCAATTGAAAATTTTTCATTAGTTGTTTATTTGTTTTTATATTTTATTTTAATATAATCAAATTATCTATTATAACTAAATATCAAGTTGTGTTTATCCAAAATTGCAATATAGATTTCTATCTTATAAGATAATTCAAAAAACATCTATTATCATATTTTTATATCACTAAATAAGTTTATAATTTTAAAAATATTTTATAAGCATCATATTAAATACTCTTATCACAAAATTCTATATTAGAAATTTATTTTGTCACAAGATTAATAGATAAATATTTTATTTATTTTATACATAAATTTTGTTATTACACAATTATTCTTTTTATATTTTATTTCCACATTACTCGTTGTACAATTCTATATTTTTAGTTGGAGGACCTCTTTCCCCAATTAGGATAATATAATAATATTTTTTTCTTTTTAATTAATTGAAAGATCATTTCGCAAAAAATTTAATATTTTTTATTATACATTTTTATTTTTTTTTATTTTTTTATTTTAAATTAATTAGATATTTTTCTAATATATTTAAATGTTTTATCGATGTTATAATTTGTTATTTCTTCAATATTGATTTAAAAATAAAGTTCTTATGACCAACTTAAAATTGTTATTTTTATATTACTTAAGAACAACAGCATGTAGTATTTCTTTTATTTCAATTAATTATATTTTATATATTTATTTTATTTTTGTTATTATTTTTAAATATTTTTTTATGTTCATATAAGAATTTATCTTTGATATATATTGAATTTTTATTTTACTATTATGTTAGTTGCAGCTTTCTCTATTTACCTAGATAAAAATATTATATATATACTTCATATTTAAATAATGTACCTCAAATAATGCGATATTATGAATATTATAATATTATTAAGTTATTGAAATCATTTCAATTTTCTTATCAAATGAATGAAAAAAAATACTATATATCTTTCTATAAGATATTCATTAAGTTTACTAGCACTTGATTTACCCATTTCTAATTATGTGCATATAAGAAATAATTTTTTTTTTCATTTTTCATATATAATATCGTATGCTTTAATAAATTTATTTTGATTGGTTCAATATTTACTTATTATAATATTTTTATAAGAAAATTATTTGAAATCTCTTTAATAAATAAATTATTTATAAAAAAATTTATGTATATATAGCTAAAAATCAAAATTTCATTGCTAAGTAAATACTTTTTCACAATTGATATATTTCATATTTAGTAATTTGTATTCACTTCAATAATATTAACTATAAAAAATTAAATGGACAAACGAGGTAATGAAGTTATCTAATAAATATGAACTTTTATAAATATTAACTTATTTTTTCATTTAAAGAGTTACATTTTTTTAAATTTAAGTATACATTTTTATTAAAAAAACTTAAAATTTATCCAAAAAGAAAGTAGTTGATAACTAAGTTATTTCAAAACAATAACCATTTTTTCATAGTTAATAAATTCTTTTATATTTATGCAAATATAATAATCACTTTATTTTTAGTTGAAGTAATAAAATATTCAATTATTTTTAATTAAAATATTATTACAAAAGTAAAAAATATTCAATCGATTGATCAAATAAATACTTTTACTTCTTAATTAAATAAATTATTTCTAATTATAATACAAATAAAATTGTATGTTACAGACTACTTATTGAACTAGTTATCAAATAATTCATAACCTAATATAAGTTATTTTCATAGATAAAGTACAAAGAGGTTATATATTTACTCTAGCAGAAAATATTTGACATTTAAAATTCGCAAATGTCATGAAAAAAATAATTGTAGCTTCCAAATTGTTAACAAAAATAAAAAAGCTTTATATTTAAAAAATTCTTTTCTTATTTATCATATCAAATTATATATTTATATATATCTAATTTAAAAAGTGGATTTAGTAAAATATTCAATGTTATTTTTATTTTCTTAATTCTTTTATTTATTTATTTAAATTTTATTTTTTTATAAATTTCTATATAATTTATAAACTTAGAGTTAGCAATTCTTGATATTCTATAACTTATTTAAATATAAATTATGTTCAAACATTATATTTTTAATTAAAATATTTACATTATTTTATTTACTCAGTAATAGATTTTTTTTCACAAATCCTAAAAATAATTACAATTTATATCTTAATCATCTGAAGTAAAATGAATATTATTATTAAATAAAATATTTTAATTTTAGAATTATTTTTTGTGCATCGCACCAAACACATGCTAGTTATATATACCACAACAGTGTAGAATCCACAATTATGCAATTTTTATTCTAATTGAGCAATTTTGGCCAAATGGCAAATTC
Organism: Jacaranda copaia; assembly: GCA_014898725.1. Taxonomy (NCBI): domain Eukaryota; kingdom Viridiplantae; phylum Streptophyta; class Magnoliopsida; order Lamiales; family Bignoniaceae; genus Jacaranda; species Jacaranda copaia. Next base: position 990,422 of record JACGDI010005381.1, read on the forward strand.
TTAAAATTTTGAGTATTTTAATTCAATTAAAAAATTACATTAATTATTGATTATTATCTCTAACCGATATGATTGTATCTTATCTCTAATTTTTTTCATCCAAAATTCAAGATATATTTAATAAGATTTCATAATCTTTGTAAAAGAGCTAGAAGTTTGAGAAATGAATAATTATAAATAAACTAATAAGTAAGAACTCACTGTATCAAAATTTTTAAAATTTAATTATTTTTACAATAATATTTTTTAAAACATATAAAATATATTTAGATAAATCTATATAAATTGAATACAACAAATAATTTAATTTGAAGAATATTTAAAATATAAAAAGTTACTTCCTGCAACAGCTATAAACTCTAAACTTTATTTTTATATTATTAATTTAAATTATTTTAGTTTTTTAGCAATATAATAGAGAACTCATTTTCAATTATTTGAATAAGTTCTTTTATATGGAACATATATATGTAGCTGACATAATTGAAAAATTTTAACAACGTGATAAATGACTACTTCAATAGCAAATAATATCAATTTTTATGTTTTTCAGTATATTTATTTAAAAAATTTTAGAATTATATTGCCTACTTTATTTTATTATCTTTTCTTATAATAATTCATAAAAAAATGTTTTTACATGGATTAATGATGTCAGTTCAAAAACATTTGACTGAAAGTAAGTTTTTATTTAATTATTATACATACTTATATATTTATAAAAGAAACCGATATATGAGAGAGTGATATTTATCTTAAATTGAATATTAAAAATTTACTTATTATTTTATTTATGTACATAATATATATTATTTGATAATTTTAAAATAATAAAATAACTACATATATAAATAAATATAAATAAATATAAATAAATATAAATAAATTTTACTTATCATAGTTATATAGAATATTAAGAGATTTTAGTTTATAAAAATTTCATGTTACAAGCTACATACTAAATATTTATCAAATAATAACCTATTGTAAGTTATTTTTATAGACAAAGTATAAAGAGGTTTACATATTTACTCTAACAAAAAACGCTTAACATTTAAAAATCTCAAATGTCATGAAAATTATAATTGTAACTATAATTGTAACTTTCACATCATTAAGAAATCATATAAGAAAAACTTTATATTTTACAAAAATTATTTACTTGCTTATCATATCGAAATGTGTATGTATAAATGTACCTCTAACTTAAAAGCGTATTTAGTTAAATATTCTGCTCTACTTTTTTTTTTAAATCTTTCATTTATTTTTTAAAATTTTATCATTTTAAAATTTTTGTATAATTTATAAACTTAGAGCTAGGAATTATTCATAGTCCACAACTTATTTAAGTTATTTTCAAACATAATGTCTTTAGTAACATATTTTATTTTTTTAAATACTAAAAATAATTTTGATTCATTTTATTATTATAAAATAAATTATCTTAATATTAAAATTCTTTTTGGTCCATCACACCGGACACATGCTAGTTTGTTAAATAACTAACATTCACAAATATTTCATACTTCAATATTTAGACGTAGACACCCGTGATACATAGGCCTAGTCAAGCTCTATAGCTTATCATTATAAAACTCTTAATTTGACACAGGAAGTATCCAATTTTTATCATCATATGTTCTTTGTATATATTACTCTTCCTTTTTAAATACTAATTTGAACATCAAAAGATTTAAAAAAAAAAAAATGATCCTAACTTTTTATTATTAATTGCAAGATTATATCCAAATGTTGGGTCCTGATTAGAAACGTGCATTTGTAAAATGATATAAATTTAAAATTTTATTTTTCTTTTTAGTTGGGGTGGGGGGGACGGCGTTTGAAACTAAAACTTCGTAACTTTTTTTGTCCTTCAATTAAGGCAAGAAAAATTTAAGATAACCTTATTTAATTGAAATAACAATTTTCTTTATTTATTCTTCATCTTTTCCTTTCATTTTTATATTTTTAATATAAATTATCTCATTCAATAAATAAGATTATTACTCTATATCAAATTGTCTAGGCACGATTACATTTAAATTTAAAAAGCATACACATATATTTTTTAAATAAAAGAATATTGTATTTTTCCCCACAAACAGATAAATTTGACTTCAACGTAGACAACGCAAGCCGTGAAGATAAGGAGAAAGTTTTCCGTCTAAAATCAAAAGGTAAAAGGAAACTTTTTCACCACTTACTTTTCTCTTCCACCCGCCGACCACCACCCTTTTCCGGCCTTTTCTCCCTGAGTAAAAACACTTATATTTTATTTTTAGTTGCAATACATTTGTATGAGAACTCAATTATTATTATTTTTTCTCGCTATGTTAATTGCACATGGCCTACATTTTATGTATATTAAAAAATATTATAATAATACTAAAATCCTAATTAAATCTTAAAATAATTTAGCATTATGGAGAGCATTGCCCAGCTGCGGCTGCCGTTGGCGATCAGCACCCAAGTACGTTTTCTCTATTTGTTTTCTCATTCTTTTAGTTTTTATATTATTTTTGTCCTTTTTAACTTATTTTGTTCAGGCTTTTAATTTCACCATTGTTTGCATTTTTTGTTTCTATTTGACTCATTGTCATTTTTCTTACTCTTGCTTTTGATTTTATTTGACTTTTATTAAATATTTTCATTAATTGCTATTTTTATTTTTGTGTTTGCTGTTTTTTAACATTTGCTAATTATTACCATTTTTATTTATTTTTTGTTGTTTCATCGAATCTACTAATTGTTGCTGTTTTTTCTTTCTTTCTTTCTTTTTTTTTGTTTTTACTTTTTTTCTATTTCTGTTTCTTTATCTTAAATCCTATTTTACTTTTGCAGTTGGAAGAAATGTCGACCTCCGATTGTGAACACAGCTCATCTAGTATTAAAAGTCGAGTACACTTAACTATAGCAAGATGGATGTTTGATTCTATGATTGCTTTCAATACCGTGAACTAAGACAAGTTTCCAAAGATGATTGATGAGAAAGGTAAATATGGTCCAAAGTTGAAAACTCCTACTTATCATGATGTGAGAATTCCTTTGTTAGAAAAAGAGGTTGAATAAGAATAAAGTAATGAAAGATCATAGAGAAGAATGGAAAAAGACATGATTGTTTTATTATGTCGGATTGGCAAAAGACAAAAACGAATAAACTTTGGTTAATTTTCTTGTTACTTGTCCTAGGGAAGCATGTTTGTAAAATTGATCAATGCTCCTAAATATATCAAGACACAGAGAAAATCTTTGAATTGTTGAGTGATTTTATGGAGGAAGTTGGACTAGGGAATGTTGCCCAAGTTGTTATTTATAATACTTCAATTATGAAGTAAACAGGGATGGTTTATTTAGTATTTTATCATATTAATATTTTTCTTTTTTCCTTCTTTTATTCAAAATATATCTCTACATTTTGTTATCTCCATAGGGCAATTGTTGGTAGTGAAGTATCCAAATTTATATTGGACATCGCATGCAACACATTATTTTGGACTAGATATTAGAGGACATATTTTAAGAAAGGGATATCTATCTAATTTTTGTGAAGACTATGAAGTTGAGTAGCTACATATATAGTTGTTCTAGTCTGGTAGACTTGATAAGAAAGTTCACTAATTTAAAGTTGGTTAAACTTACGATAACTTGTTTTGTCACGACATTCCTTGCACTTTTGAGATTTAATTTGGTGAAGAAAAGATTAAGGGCTATGTTTATTCCAAATGCATGAGGTATGCAAGCATCCAAGATTGTTCTATCAACTACATTTTGGCGAGGCACAATCAAAGCTCTTAAGCTTGCCAGTCCTCTAGTTGAAGTTATTCGGCTAGTTAATGGTGAGAAGCCTTGTATCACAATATATCAATATCATTAATAAGAGGTGCGAAGACCAACTTCATTAGCCTTTACACACAGTCGACTACTATTTGAACCAAATGTATTTCTACTCAAATCCAAACATTGACAAGGATACAAGTTATGAAAGGCGAAAAGCCAAAACCGATAACCAAAAAGTGAACGAGAAAACAATATAAAAAAATTATAAAAATATAGTTAGTGTGAAAGTTCCAAAAAAATATATTTTAAATGTCAAAAAGAGTATGAAAATATAAATTGTGTTAAAAAATCTAAGTTCATGACTCATAAAAATACTAATACATGGTTAATTAACAATAGATAATCACATGTCATCCTCATCCTCGCTCAAGTCCAATGCAAACTCGTCATCTTCTTGGCCACCATGAATGGTTTCACACTCGTCCTCATCATCTTCATCTTCATTAATAAGGTATAAAATACATGTGTTAGATGTATTTGAAGTGCCTAGCTTCATCTTGCTCTTTATTTCCTAACATCACAACTTGGAGCTTTTGAAGTGGATGATTCCTTCTTGCTAATAAAGTATGCCAACTCTTCAGTTCTAGAAGCTCTAGCAACATCTCCTTATATTAGGTCGTCATCAAATATCTCATTATCACTTGTTTCACCCATTCCATCATCTTCAACCACCAACCACTCATTGCGGTCCTCAATATCATCCAAAGGGATACGACTAATCCCATCGTGGAGTCTATATTGTTATCTCAATGCTCTATTATATTTCACAAATATCAAATCATTCATTTTAGCTTGAGCCAATCTATTTCTCTTCTTGCTATGGACCTATTAATTTTATACACCATTGACGAATAAGTATATGCAAAAAAATATTTCTATAATTTAAACTAATTAGAATAATATATGACTAAACTTACATGCTCAAAGATGCTCTAATTTCTCTCACATCCAGATGCACTACAAGTAAAGCTAAGAAGTTTAATGGCTAAGCTCTGCAAATTTAGAGTCTTGCTGCTATACGACCTCCACCAATCAGCTGCAAAAATTGAATAAACTTCCCATTAATAAAGTAACACTAACATTCTAATTTTTAAGATATATTCAAAACTCCAATTTACGGTATCACATGATGATCTCGTAATCCTTTGTCTCTTTACCATATTATACCCAAAGAAGTTCTTCATTCTTTTAATGCTTCAATTCTCCATGAATTATATCTTGAGTACACGTACCTAGAATCAATCTCTCAAGACATTTGTCGAACCCAAAAAAATTTTCGTATCACCTTCAGTGTTTAGATTTGAGTAGAAGAACTCTAGGTTCAAGTAGTAGCCAACTGCATGCAAAGATTGATGAAGTTGATCTTCCCATGTCTTATTAATGATATCAAAATACCAACTATATTTCTCCTCATCACCAAGAAAACTCTTTGCAATAGATTCTTTTGCTCTATCCATAGCCTTGTAGATGTATCCTACAGGAGGTTTTTTTTCACCATCAACTAGCTGAAGAACCTTCACTAAAGGACCAGCAATCTTAAGAGCTTTGGTTGCTCCTCACCAAAATGTAAAAGATAGCACAATCTTGGAAGCTTCTATACCTCTTTGTTCTTTTGCCCATTTGCCATGTATCTAAAATAAACATAGCTCTCAATCCTTTCTTCACCAACCTTAAGAGCGTGAGGAATGCTGTAGCAGAGTGGATCACTACATGCCTAACCAACTCTAAATTAGTAAACTTGCTCCTCAAGTTCACTACATCGGGGCGGCTATATACATAGCTATTCAATTTCATAGCTTTCACAAAAGTTGGACGAATGTTTCTATCTTTAAATATGTCCTCCAACATCAAGTCCAAACAATTTGTGGCACATGGTGTCCAATATAAATTCAAATACTTTCCAAACAATACTTGTCCTATGAAGATAAGAAAATGTAGAAAAATAATTAGAATAAATGATAAAGGAGAAAACAAGCAAAAAAATACAAAGATATGATAAACTATTTAATAAATCTTACTCGTCAACTTCATATTTGAAGTATTATCTATATCCACTTGAACAATATTTTTCAGCCTAATTTCCTCTATAAAATCACTCAATAGCTTACACATTTTTTTCTCCAATCTTGCTATACTCAGAAGCATCAATTAACTTCACAAACATGCTTCCCTTAGGATAATTAACAAGAAATCGAAGTCCATTCTCTTTTGTCCTTCCACCCATATGACATAATAGAGCAAGCATGTTTTTCCCATTCTTCTTTGTGGTCTTCCATTGCTTTTTTCATTTTTCAATCTCCTTTTTCTATAAAGGAACTCTCACCTCATGAAAATTGGGTACTCTCAACCTGGGGCCATATTTCCCAAACTCATCAATCATCTCCTAAAATTTATCATACTTCACCACAATGAAAGCAATCCCAATGTCATACATCCATCTTGCTATAGCCGAATGTGTTCGACCTTTCAGTATCTTCAATGCCTCCTCATTAACATCCTTTTGTTTCTTCATGTCTTTCGAAGTTGGTTGTTCACCATGAGTTACAAAAAAGTCCATTGGCCCTTTCACAGTTGCTTTTGCTTTTTTCTTCAATTGATAAACCTCCTAACTCTCTACTTCTTCTTCATCTTCATTGCTAAGGCTTCTCAAATATTTTTCTTGAGTTTTTTTATGTTGAATTTCTTTTTCTAAAATAATTTGCTCTTTAGCTCTCTTCTTCATGCCCATGTAATTTTGAATTTCTTCCTTCATATCATTAAGAACTTTCTCGCAAGGCCTCAGATTAGCAAAATCTCCAACTATGTGTTGGTTTACCCTATATATTCCCCTAGAATATTTTTTATCACAAAAGTTACATATAGTATTATTTGTATTTTTTGATTCTCCAATCTCACAAACTTTCGACGTGAGTCTTTTCTAGATGAAGCTTGTCCAAAATTGTAAGTTGACATATTTCCAAGCTGCAAATGTAAAATAATATATTTAGATTTTAGAATAAAGTAACATAAATATGAAATTATGATTAAAACAAAAATATGAAAAAAAAAAAGATAGCAAAAAATGGAAGAAAACAACAAAAAAGGCAAAAAAAATAGCAATAGAAAAAATAAATAAAAACAATTATAGAAAATAAAAAATAATAAATATTAGTCTAAAATAAGTAAAATGGAAACAAAAAAATTTAAAATTTGGTTTTAAAAATTAAATAAAAAACCCAAAAAGAAAAAATCCAAAAACTGTACTTAGCAGTGACGGCTAGCAACACTAATTGATAGGCATGGAAATAGGTTTGGCTAGGCTAGACTTTGGTTTAAATACGCCAAACCTGTTAAACAAATGACAAACTTGAGTCTAGTCTATTATTTGTGATAAACGTTTTTTTAAAGATTAAGTCTAATCTTTTTAATAGATTCTACAGCCTTAGCCCAGCTTGAAACTTGCATAAAAGCATATTTTTGACTAAGGCTTTAATTAAGTGTAAATATCACATAAATCTAAATTTTTAATAAGCTTAAACTTGTAATAGATCTTGATAGGCAATAATCGAAATAATAAATAGCAAATTGATAATTATTGAAGTTCAAATCTATATATAAAATAGTATCATTTCAACAAAAAGTAATACTAAATAACATAAAAGATCCTACAAAGGACTAACTAAAGAAATCAAACATGATTAGTTATTTAATATTATATCATTATTATTAGGGGTGAGCAAAGTTATCCATTGACCGAAAAAAATCGATTAACCAACCAAACCGAAACCAAACTCACCGAACCGTTTTGTCCAATTATATTTTGATTCGGTTAATGGTTAATTTTTTTAAAGTTTTCGATTTTCGGTGCGGTGCGGTGAATTAACCAAAAAAAAAATCTTCAATATTTAACTTCACAATAATTGCACTTCATCTGTAGGTTTGTGGTCCAACACAAACATCTACAATTTATAATGGAAATATTACATTTTGATTGCTTAACTAATTTCAAGATTTATGATTTTAACTATATGTTGTCCTCAATAATATATTTCAATACAATAACAAATGAAATTAAGGCACATTTTGGACTT
>JACGDI010005381.1:998789-1019766 GCA_014898725.1 Jacaranda copaia
CAAAGGTTTTATGGAACTGAGCCCCGCCCTGACCCGAACCCTTTTCTAACTGGTTGGACCCATTAGACTCATTTAAAATGTTTAAAAAAATTTTAAAAATTTCTTTCAGAAAAATAACATCACTATAACTTCATAATATGAGTAAATAATATTATTAAAAAAATTTATTATTTAAATATTTATATATGCATGTTTTGGTCTTCGAAAAATGATAAATTGCAAACATTATTATTACTTATATATACATATTGAATGTATAAGTTATTTATTATGACAATATTATTATTTTTATGTAGAACATATATGTAATATTCACACACACACACACACACACACACACACATATATGAATAAACACCACATAAAATGTACATATAATAAATAAAATTAATATATATAATATCTAACGGGCCAGATCTGGGTGTAAAAATTAAAACCCAAGAACCGTTTATGCTTTCAAAACCTACCTCCAGTGCTGTGGGTCCGGAGCTTACCCAAACCCATTACCATCCCTAGGCCCCTACCGAGTAGCCTGACTTATTCTCATCCTTACTGATCGACGAGTAGCTATGTGAGAGGGGTGGAGTCTTGGCAAATTTGGGAAGTGTGTATGGAGTGGGTCAAGTTATTATTTTATGTTTAAACTAGGAGTTTTCTTTGTTATTTATATATATATTTTTTTAAAACACTATGTTTCAAGTAAGGCAAGCTGATGGACCGTGTTATTATTTTATGTTTTAATTAGGGGTTTTTTTGTTATTTATATTTTTTTCTTTTTTTTTAAAACACAAATCCTTGATTTTAAGCTTGGCTTGCCTTACATAGTGGGGCGAGGCGCAATAAGGCAACCACTTAGGGGTGGCTTGTTGTTGGCACCTCTTCTAGCAATAGCGATGCACCAAAGCTAGGCCTGGCTCACCTCAAGCAAGGATAAGAAAATTTTGTATAGGTTTTGTAAGTGTCTTGAGAGATTGGTGCAGGATACAAATATTTGAAATGTAATTAGGTAAGAATTAATATCATATAAAAATGAAGAATGTCTCTTTGGTTTAGCTATGGTTAAAAGGCAGAAAACTACGAATTCAACAAGTGAACCTACAAATTCCTTTTATGTATATATATATATTGAAAATTAGAATGGTAGTGTCACTTGATTAATGTGAAGTATATTTCACAACTGATTTATGGAGGTCTTATGGTGGAGGGGCTCCAATTAGTCATCAAAATTCTTAGCTTAACTTGTAGAGCATCTGGGTGCAAGATAGATGGGAGTTTCTTTGAGCATGCAAATGGTTAATCAAGCTGTAGTAGGCTAGGTTAGTCAAGTATGTATAAATACTTTTTCTCATATGCTTATTGGTGATGATGTATGTCCAAAATTGATAGGTCCATAACAAGAAGAGAAATAGGTTGGCTTGAGCTAAAATAAATGGTTTGGTATTTGTAATATACAATAGAGTATTGAGACGAATGTAAAATCTTCGTGACATCATTAATCCTATCTCTTTGGATGATATTAATGAAAGTAACAAGTGATTGGTAGCCAAAGATGATAGAACAGGTGAGACAAGTGACAAAGGGATATTGATGATGGCCTAACAAGAAGTGATGTTGTTAGAGCTTTTGGAACTGAAGAGCTGGCATATTTTACTAGAAAGAGACCATCCACTTTAAAAGCTCTAAGTTCTGGTGCTAGAAAGGAAAGAGCAAAAGGGGAGGATAGGCATTTCAAGTACGTGGCAGACATACTTCACACCTTGTTGATGAAGAAGAGTGTGAACCCATTAATAGTGGTCATGAAAATGACGATCTTGTATTGAATTTAATTATTTCATATATGTGACATTGTGTGTTGTTGTTCTCATGAATTAATACGTGAATTGTGAACTTAAAGTCTGACAAACAATTTAAATTTTCATATGTTGATTTGTCATTTATAACATATTTTTGAGATTTTTGCATTATGTATATTTTTTACAATGTTGTTTTAAATTGCCATCTCATTTGGCGTTTGATCGCATGCCTCTTGTCTCAAAAAAAAGGGCCTTACGCCTCTCATAACTATGATTTATCTCTTCCAATATTCAGGAAAATTTTAAATCATGTTGCATCTAATAATTCCTTGGTCGAGAAATGACGGTCCTCTTCTGTTCGCTCAAATATATGCCAGCATCATTTGTCATTTTGTGTATAACATCAATGGTACATGTAATGGCAGAAAACCTTCAAATGATATGAGCAGAAGAATGAATGAGAGCAGAAAAATAAATTGAATTCAAAGTAAGAGGGGAGAGAGTGAAGGAAGATAGATCGACAGAGGAAAGAGAGCTTAGGTTTCGTGCCACATGCCTTCGTAATGGAGGCAATAATAGCTTAAATTTTTCTTTCTGATATGTTTCTGCCTCCTAAAGCGGACAGTTGTGATGATAGCCGCAGGAAAATACATTTCATTCATTATCCTACTAGTTTGTTTGAATTTATGCTCTCTCTCCACTCCTCTTTGCGCTTTTTTTGGACCTTCCCCACTCTGTATCATGTGGACTATGGAGCATTAGTTTTTTCTGGTTTGAATTTGTTCTGGATGTTTTGGCTTTCTTCTCGGCTTACTTGCTCTCGGTGATGTGGAGCATTGGCTTCAAATTATAGCTTTCTGTCACATTTGTTTTCACATTAAACTTGTAATGTGGTTCCTGTGTTTAGAAAATGTTTTGGCTTGTGACGCTGCTTACTTGTTTGAGCAGACGTGATGTTGACTTATGATAGAAATGATGAGCACCATCGCAGCAAATATTGGTCGAATTGCTGATGCATTGACTGTTGTGAGCAATTAGTCTGTTTGCTTGGATGAAGGAAGTATTAGAAATGGCACCACATATTCCTGAGTTTGATGGCGATTTAATTATTTATCTGGGCTTGTGAATTCCTTTGTTTTGGTGAGAAGGGTGCCAGAATACTCCTCAAGTTGGATTTGAAGGTCGAATAAAATGTGGCTGTTAAAACGCTTAGCAATTATTCTTCTCCACTCCACCTACTGAATTATGCACTTTTCTTTCTCCAATGTGAGTCAAATTCAAATGCTCTCCCAATCCCACACATTTTATATCCAACAATGTTTCTGTCTAAGCCTGGCGATAATAGAAAATTTGTCTTATAATCTTTCACATTCACGTTAATATAACATATACATATATATATATGACATGTAATTAATCAACACTTATTTCTGAATGTACATTTGCATAAATATTAGAGAGCAACATCAGTACTCATTAAAGACAATTCTCTTTCTTGTTATAGTGAAATGAGTTTTCTCCCAAAATTATTAAAAGAACATCCAATAATCTATTGGAAATATTAAAAGTATACGAAGAACCTACACACAATATATCTAAGAGAATTAATTGCAAATGAATATGTTGGTTTGTCCAATCATTATGATAAATAAATCAATAAATAATTATCATTACATGAATTTCGAAATTTATTAACAATCCTACAAATACTAGAATCATTTAAAAAAACATTCAATAATTTACTAGGTGCCACACGAAGTATTAAAAATACGAGATAAAAAAAATCTTATGACAAAATATTATGAGAAAGATTGGGAGGTGTTTATAAATTGTTGCAATTGAATGTATATTGGCAGGATGTACATTAATATTCATTTCACCTGAATTGTGTAGGACATATTTCAATTACATATCTACAGTGGTATTTTCTTATGCTACACATTCTACAAATTTTTATTGAAATATTAATACAAATTCAGTTTCTAACTTGAGCAGACAAAAATCCTTACACCTGCAGTAAAAGAAAAGAAATAAGAAAGCTGTCCCTGGTCTCCAAATGTTATGTTCCAGTTCCTCCATGCCCGTTTTCTTCGCATAGCTTCTTCCACCAACATTCGTGTACAAGCCCTCTCTTTTCTTTCCACCACCGCACCTCGACCACAACAATGGCGGCCAACAGACGATATCCTCCCCCTCTGCGCCGCGGCGCAGTCCCTTTTCGCCATCCGGCAAGCCCACGCCCTAGCCATCGTTCACGGCCACTTGCCCTTCAGCGTCTCCATTTCCGCCGCTCTCATCCTCTCTTATGCCACCCACCAGTCTCATCCCTGCACCCTCCAATCACTTTTCGCTCAGACAGTCTCGTTCTCTCGCTCCCCTTTCCTCCACAACACTCTCATCCGCGCCTGTACCCTTCTATCAACTGGGCAGCACAAGAATTGTGTCGTTGATCTTGGTCTTTTGTTGTATAATGATTTGTCGAAGGTTACTCCTTTTAGGCCTGATGATTACACCTTCCCGTTTGTGCTCAAACTCTGTGCGGATTTTTTGCATGTGTCTAAAGGTTTGGAAGTGCACGGGACGTTGATTAAGGCTGGGTTTGATGATGACGTGTTTGTGAATAATACTCTCATACTGCTATACGGGAACTGTGGGGATTTATGGAGTGTCGAGAAAGTGTTTAATGAAATGCCCGAAAGAGATTTGATCTCATGGAATACTAGTATTCGGGTTTTTTCAGATAACGGGCATCATTTGGAATCGATTGGTTTGTTTAAGGATATGATTTTGACGTCTGGATTTATGCCTAATGTGGTTAGTGTTGTGAGTGTTCTACCGGAATGTGCGATGCTTGAGGATGAGAGGTTAGTTGGTTTGATCCACTCTTATATCTTTAAGGTTGGTTTTAATGATGAAATAAGGGTTGGCAATGCATTGGTCGATGCATATGGCAAGTGTGGGAATATTGAGGCTTTAGAAGGAGTATTTGAAGAGATGGTTGAGAGAAATGAAGTTTCTTGGAATTCAATTATTGGTGGTTTTTCCTATAGAGGTTTGAATAGCAATGCGATGGATTATTTCAGGGCAATGATAAGTGAGCGTGTGAAATTGGATACTATCACTATTGCCACCATGTTACCGACATTGCTGGAGCTAAATTCAGTTAATAAGGGGAAAGAAATCCATGGTTTCAGCATAAAAATGGGCATGGATGCTGATGTTTTTGTTGCCAATGCATTGATTGATATGTATGGCAAATCTAGACGTTTTCTTGAAGCTTCATGTGTGTTTTATAAGATGGACACAAGGAATATTGTTTCATGGAATACCATGATTGCTAACTGTGCTCAAAATGGGCTTGAATTGGATGCTAAAGAACTTGTTAGAGAGATGCAAGCTCATGGTGAGATTCCTAATTCTGTCACTCTCACTAATGTTCTTCCTGCTTGTGCTAGAGTCGGTTCTCTTCATCATGGAAAGGAAATTCATGCCAGATCCATCAGGTTGGGATCAGCTTTTGATTTGTTTGTCTCAAATGCTCTGACAGACATGTATGCAAAATGTGGCCGCTTGGATCTTGCTCAAACTATGTTTAACATCTCACCCAGAGACGAGGTATCCTACAATATACTAATAATGGGCTATTCTCAAACAAGCGAGTGCTTGAACTCTGTCAGCTTGTATACAGAAATGGAAATACTGGGGCTTAATCATGACTGTGTTTCTTACATGGGAGTCCTGTCTGCATGCACAAATATATCTGCAATCAAGGAAGGAAAGCAGATCCATGCTTTTGCAATGAAAAGATTGTTTCATGAACATCTTTTTGTTGCAAACTCACTTTTGGACTTGTATACTAAATGTGGACGTATAGACATCGCCAAAAAGGTTTTCGATCGGATCCCTAAGAGGGATACTGCATCATGGAATACTATGATCCTGGGTTTTGGAATGCTTGGGGAATTAAATACTGCAATTGATCTATTTGAAGCTATGAAAGAAGATGGTGTTAACTGTGACTCAGTTTCTTATATAGCCGTTCTGTCTGCTTGTAGCCATTGGGGGTGGGTTAGAGAAGGGAAAGCATGCTTTGATGATATGTTGGCTCGAAATATAAAACCCTCAGAAATGCACTATGCTTGCATGGTGGATCTTCTTTGCCGTTCTGGCCATTTGGATGAGGCAGTAGGGCTTATAAATAGTCTGTCTATTAAACCAGGTGCCAATATTTGGGGTGCGTTGCTTGGGGCAACTCGGCTCCATGGGAATGTGGAGTTAGGCTGTTGGGCAGCTGAGCATCTTCTTGAGCTGAAGCCAGATCATCCTGGGTATTACGTTGTGCTATCAAATATGCATGCAGAAGCAGGGAAGTGGGATGAGGCTGATAGGATTAGAAAACTGATGAGTCTGAGGAAAGTGAAGAAGAGGCCTGGGTGCAGTTGGGTTCAGATTCAAGACCAAATACATGGTTTTATTGCTGGAGAAAGATTTGATCCATATTTGTGGCATGAGATTTCTACCTAAAATGTTTTAGCAAGTATTTGAGGCTTTTAGATTATTTTTCAAGGTCTTGTATGGTTGATTAAAAAAGGCTATATCCTTGTTGCAATCTTAGGTTCGCTTCTGTTTGGAGTGGAAGAACCAAAGAAAAGTAGCCAACAAAGGCTAACTCTCTAAGAAACTGGTAATATGCCATGTTAACCCATAATAGGCTATATCGATCCATCCGAGCTCATCGTTTGTAGCTTAGATCCAAATGCAATTATGCAATTAAAGATTGATGTCACGCCACCTAAATGGATATTTATCTAACTGAAAATATGAATTATTACATCAGCCGTAATGAAATCAGCATCAACATGTCATTTTATGGCATTATTATTTTTTACGGGATAATACATAATCCACTCTGGTTGCCCAAATAAACAGCATGATATCTACTATCTCCGAATTTGAGATGCAAAAGGGTTAACAAAGAAAATCTTAAAGCACGAGTGCATCACAGCATCCATTGTAAAACTAGAAGTGGCTAAATATTTAACCCACAGAATGACCAAGCCGTGATGTTTCCATTTTAGAACAATCACATTCTATTGTATGGTATAAGTTCCTCGAGATTATGGAATAAGTGCTTGCTAACTTTTTAGACCGACTTCAAACACCTCTGTCCTTTACACCAATGTTTGTTTGTCTCAGGAGAAAATGTAGAAAACCAGCTTCAATTGCTTCCAGCACTAACAAATGTCAAAGAAAATGGTCTCATTGCTCATCTGCAACTGGCTTGCATTAACAATTAGCCCAGAGAAGATAAGAATCATCCAACATTAGAACACCATCTGATTGGCACAAAAAGTTGGACATGGATTGTGTTCAGGCGCATTTGTTCATCTTCTGTCCAAAAGCCACTCTTTAAAACATATGCAGTTTTCATGCCAAATTCAGCGGAAAAGAATACTCATTCAGGCATGAAGATCCAGATCCACGGTGAAGTGGAAGAATAAGTTTACCACAAATTCGATGACTGGTGACAAACAACACTAGCACACGATGAATCACTATCCACAGCCCACGCATCTAAATGTACAAGTTGCCTCTGTATTGTATCCAACTCTTTTTCAGAAGACCAGAAAATAAATTTATTTCCTATATTAGATAAGGTTTGGTTACCATGAATAGAGCCGATATCCAAACCAAGCTGCCTATCATCGATGCTGCTAAATTTGACATTCTCCTTCTCCAATAATTTCTCAACAGCATAGAAAAGAATATGATCAAAAGAAACTGATTCTTGCCTTAATGTGTCCACTTGTGAAGCAACATTGTAAATGAAATTGTTGGTCCAAATCTTCAAAGTAGAGGATGAGCTCCTGAAGAAGAGAAGTCTAGTAGTCTTCCCAATATAAAAATCATTTGTACGGCCAAAAGAATCGAAAAATGAATCACTGCTACTAGGAAGCATGTATCCATCTACCAACCAGGTGCTGCAACCAAGTTCCAAACTCTTCTTAGTTGCATAAGCCTTCACTAAAATCTCTTTGATCAGCTCCACTGTTGAATCCTGAAAATTGATAGATTTGACGAGTTGGCTGAACTCAGAAAACTGGGTTCCATCAATAACGGGGTGCCCCCTTCTAGCAAGATCAAGGAGGAAATGAGATGATGGGCCAATCAGGAGATAGTTTTGAATATTCAGCCTCTCAAAGTGGCAGAGCATATTCCTTACTATTGTCTCTCGCATTCTGTATAGACTCACTAGTATAACAGAGTTATTTTTCTGCACAGAATGAAGGACAGACCCAAGGTCATTTGAACTCCTCACAACTCTATTAGTAAGTACTTCTCTGAAACAAAAGTCATACCACTTGAGACTATTCAAAGGGTATAGTTCCAATAAGTTGAAATCAACAGAATTTTCATCCAGTAAGTAAGAATCTGGCCCTGCTGTTTTCCCATAATTCACACCAGCATCCCTATGTGAAATGCTGAGTGCTCTCCCATGAAGAAAATTGGTATAAATATTGAAGTACCCATGAGACTGGATGAATTTAATAAACCAGGGAGTCCAAATTTTCTCTCCCATCTTTTTGTACCATCCAGTTGTCACCTAAAATGTCACAGGTGAAACAAAATTCAAAAATAAGATTGTATACCAATGCCCGATTAAAAGCCAAAGCAAGGAAGAGAGAAAGAGTTGTTGTTAAGTAAAATTACCATTCCATCAAGGAAGGGCTTCATGCCTTTAGCTTTATGTGTGTCATACCACAGACGGAACTCTTTCCAGGGTCTTGGAAACAGAAGTTGGCCCCAAGTACCAACTAGCTGATATAGAAAAATCTGATCTCCACCATCTAAGTGCATTTTGTTTCCATGTTTACCTGTCCTCAATAACCAATGCAATCACTTGATTAACAATCAAAGCTCACATGAGAACAAATTTCACGCCCAATTCAGTGGCATAACAACAAAACTTGCACGGACAAAGCATGTACATAACCTGGGGCACAGTTTCCAAATTTTCACCGATTATAGGTATACTCTGCTCTATTTGAAGGAAAATAGAAACATAGCAAGTAGTCTATGAAAGTTCTGTGACTAGAAGATTCCTAAGAGTGCTACACTTGGAATTATGATGTGACTAAAAGAACTGAATTCATATTGTGCTGACTATTCCATTTTGAACTATTGTTCATTCACCTTAAGCTCTCTCAAAGAAACATATAACTTGACATGTTTACTGGCATTCTAAGTGTAAAATAACATTCCGTACGCCGATATTTGAATCTGACAAATGCCAATAGACAAATGACAGAAATGGCCAAAATTGTTATGATTATCTTATGTTCTTCACAAACAATAATATAATTCCCCTACATATGATCTTGACTCATTCTCTTTCTTTAGTGTCACTTCAAGGGTGAGGAACTAAGTAGCAAGTAATAATCCAATGCAAAAGAACCTCATACAATCTTCTTATGACAAACCACTTGAAACTTTACTTGTGAAATTAAAAAATCAACTCCAGCCTCAGCATAAAACTCAGCTGACCTAGATGCGGAGATTTTTAAGCCTACTTCTGTAACTTCTTATTAGAAACAGAGGATGTCAATAAAGGATTAAGCATAATACTAGAAAAAGAGCTACAAAATATCAAATGAAGATCTATTTCTTTCACACTTATTCTTGGCAAAATACCAAATATATATCAAAAAAGTAAATCAAAAACACTGAAAAAATGGAAAACCAGTAAAAAGAAAGACAAGAAATACCTGGCACAAATCTAGGCCGTTGCAGTGACGAGCCATATATGGAAGGACTAAAATTTGATGCATTATAGTAGTAATTCAGAATCACTGCCTTTAGGAACCTATCACAAGATTCAAACTTAACATCAATCTTTGACGTTCCAACTGAATGCAATTGATCTTATTTCCCTCCATACACAATTAAAATATCATGTAAAAATCTATAATACAGAATATATATATTTATATATAAAGGGAATAAAACAAAAAGAAACCTATAATACAGAGGTGAAACCTCCAGATCGTCCTCAACAACAAAAGCAAACTCATGATCTGAGCTGGGCCACCACGCCTCAAGCCACTGTGCCTGAAGCCCAGCATTGGAAGTCCGATAATGCACCAACTTCTCTCCAAATTTCCAATCAAACCCATCCACAAAATCAAGGATTTTCTTCGAAAGATTCAGTCTTTGGTCCAATTCCTGGGAATCTTGCACGAAATGGTCGATGAATATGTGGAGATGAACTTTATCGCCGACATCGTAATGGGCTCTAGAGAGAGAGTTGAGACAGCGGGAGAGAGAGGACAGGCGATTAAACGTGAGGACTTTGATAATGAAAGTGAAAGTCGGGCCTGGGTTCGGGTTTGGTATCTGTTGGAGTTGGGTTTGGATTTGAGCCATGGGGTTCGAGTTGGGAAGAGAGAATAGGAAGAGACAGGAGAAGGAAAGCAGAATGAAGAAGAGCAGTGGGAGAATATGCTTTGGCAGCGCCGGCGCCATTGTCATCTCTGCTAATAGTGCTCCAAAGTCACCATCGTTGGAATGGAGTTCTATGGCTGTGTGGAGAGAGAGAGAGAGAGATGGCGAGATCCGGATTCTGAAGCTTCTTGCAGGAAGCTTGGGCCCTGAAACAAATCCAAGAGAGATGGCAAGATCCGGATTGTGAAGCTTCTTGCAGGAGGCTTGGGCCGTAAAACAAATCCAGTCAGCTTGGTTGGGCCAATTTAGATCCAATACTAAATTGGGCATTCAAACGTGAAACATTCATGAAAGGTTGTTTTGAATCTGCTAAGGTGGGTTGTCCGTCGACTTATACAGTGTTTGAATTAATTAGTCTCGTGAATTTCATAGTCTTTGGATCTCGTCCAAATTAAGCTTTATGGATGCCATAGATTATGATAAAATTTTGAACTTCATAATACCATTCAAAAGGTCGGTTGAGACAACGATGGATGGAGGTTGTTGGCAATGATGATAATAAGTGACCCTACTCAGAATTTGCATAGATTAATAAAGCTCTAGGGTATTTAATAAACTCAATAAAATGATAAACATGATAATCAAAATTACTTTAGATTCTCTATTCTATTTTTTATTTAATCTTCTATTTTAATTGTATATTTAATTTTTTTAATTAAAAAATATTTAATATATATGTCTTATATTCATGAAATGTGATGCAGCAGATAGTGATAATTTTAATTGAAGTAATTTTTTTGAGGACTTTCCACACATAGGAGATATATAATAGATAATAAGTTTTATCATTTATATTTTTTTTTCGTTTAGATAAATATTACATTATTTGTTATTTCAAATTTTATATTACCTTTTGAGAGTTGGGTGTTATTTTATATTATCTTTTAGGGTGTTAGGAATCTTAGAGATAAGCATAATTTTTCATATTTCTATCTTTTAGAGGATTAAGATTCTTTGAGAGGCTTATAAATAGGTTCATATATATAGTTTGTCACACACAATTTGAGTAATAGATTTCTTTGGTTTTCTCTCTGCAAAAAAATTTTTTATTTTGTTTTAAAGCTTGTCGTGTAAATACTTTTTTATTTCAAGTTATTCGCTCAATAGCTTGCTTTATCTTTTCTTTTTTTGCCTCCCAGATTCTACCCACTGCATTAGTTTAGCATCAAAGCAGGTTTGGCCTTTTTTGATGGCCAATGCAGGACCAACTAGTGGTTCGCGAAATAATCAAATGGTTGATGGAGATCAGACTTCCCTAACTCTGCAAGAGGAGATTTGTACATTGAGAGAATCCTTTAATCGTAAACTAGAGAATATGAATTTGTATATAAATGCTCTCACCGCACATAGGAGGCCAAGACCAAGGCATGAAGCTGTGGAATTTGCCTAAGCACCATGATTGATTAGACGTGATACTATTGTCAATGTTAAAGAAGATGAAGATATCAAAATGCTCAATATGGGATGAGGAAATTAGCAAGATCAAATCCAACTCGGTGCTAGAGATGAAAATTTTCACCTAAAGATAGATTTCTCATACTTCAATGGCAATTCAAATATTGAAGAATTTATAGATTAGCTTATAGAAGTAGATAGATTCTTTAACTATTTGGAGATTCCTGATGACCGTAAAGTTAAATTGATAGCCTACAGGCTAATAGGAGTTGCCTCTGTTTGGTGGGAATGTCTACAAGATACAAGAAGATGCGAAGGTAAAGGATGGGTACGAATATAGTACAAGATGAAGCAATTACTAAAGGCTCACTTTTTACCCCCAAATTAAGAGTAGTACATATTCTTACAATATCAACAATGTCACTAAGGAGATAGATCGGTACATGAATACACCATAGAGTTCTTGCGACTTGTTGAACGAAATAACCTAATAGAGTCACATAGTCAACAAGTGGTGAGATACTTCAATGGTTTGAAGTTTGCAATTCAAGATAAGATTAGCATGTAGATGTTAGCAAATGTTTCTTGAGCACAAAACATGACTCTAAAGCTTGAGATGATGATACAAGGTAAGAAGATAGAATATTCTAAGAGGAATCAACTTCAATCAGCATTGATAAACACAGAACAAAACACGTCAACTTATAGCTCGCAAAGACAAATTGAGAAGAAGGCATATGACAAAGCAATAGGTAAACAATTAGAGGTGTTCGAGACTCAAACGCAAATGTAGAAGAGCCCATGCACCAAGTTAATTCCTAGATAGTGCTACGGCTATAACTAACTAGGATGCCGCTCTAATGATTATCCAAAAAGAAAAGGTATCAACATTGTAAAGTATCGTGCATTTGAAGAAGAGCTTGAAGATGGAGACGAAATGATATGCAAGCCCGATGGTAATGATTATAGAAAAGATCTAGAGGATGGTCAAATTTTTGTGGTTTGAAAAATGATGCTGGTGTTGAAGAAAGAAAACATAACTCAATGCCACCAACATTTTTAAACAAGGTGCACCATTAATGGTAAAATCTATGACTTAATTAAGTGGCAATCAGGAGAACATTATTGGGAAGAGTATTGTTGAAAAGCTATAACTAGTGACAGAGAAACATCCAAATCCTTATAGTATTGGGTAGATCAAGGTTGTGGAAAATATTCTAGTGATAGAATGTTGCAAAGTTCTTTCTCAATTAGGAAGTGTAAAGATGAAGTGTATTGTGATGCAATAGACATAGATACTTGTCATTTACTATTCAATAGACCTTGGCAGTTTGACAAGAATGCACATCATTTCAAATGGGATATATACAAATTAGAGACAAGTAGAGTAAAGATGACCTTTTTGTCATTAAATAAGTTGTTTGAAGCCAAAGCCTCCAAAGTGGAAGGTGAATCTTCCCTAATTCTATCTCATTTAAAGGAGTTTGAAGCCATCCATAGAGAAACTCAATTAGTTCATTGCTTAGTAGTAAAGGGAGTTTTGATTGCTTCGAAGGAACTACCAGAGAAACAACTTCCTAAAAGCATACGCTTGTTATTTGAAGAGTTCAAAGATATTATACCTAAGGAGCTACTTGTAAGATTGCCACCAATGTGAGACATTCAACACCATATTGATCTCATTTCTGGGACTGGCTTGCCGAACCTACCATACTATTACATGAATCCAAGGAAAAATGAGATTTTGTAGGAAAAAGTTGAAGAGTTGTTGAAAAAAAAAAACATATTGGGGAAAGCATGTGTCCTTGTGCAGTTCCAGCCTTGTTGACAATAAAGAAAAAGGGAAGTTGACTAATGTGTGTAGAACGTAAAGCCATCAACAAAGTCACAGTATGATACAAGTTTCCTATTCCTGGATTAGATGATATGCTTGATCAATTTGATGGATCAACTATCTTTTCAAAGATTGATCTTCACAGTGGATACCATCAAATCAGAATCCAACCAGGAGATGAATGGAAGATTGCGTTTAAGATGCAGGATGGACTATATGAATGGTTGGTGATACCTTTGGGCTTAACTAATGCTCCTAGTACTTTTATGTGATTGATGAATCAAGTATTGCCCTTATTTATTGGAAAGCTTGTTGTAGTACACTTTGATAACATCCTGATACACAACTATCAACAGGAAGAACACTTATTGCATCTTCAAGAAGTGTTGGTTGTCTTACAATAAAATAAGCTCTACATAAACCTCAACAAGTGTAGCTTTATGACATCTAAATTGCTACTCTTGGGGTTTGTTGTTAGTGCTAATGTTATTCATGTTGATGAGGATAAGGTTCGAGCTATTTGAGAATGGCTAGTACCCAAAATAGTAAGTGAAGTGCAAGGTTTTCATGGGTTGGCAACTTTCCACCAACTATTTATTCACCACTTTAGTAAGATTATGGCTCCCATTATCTATCTCCTGAAGAAAGACAAGTTTCAATGGAATGAAGATGCAAAGAGAAGTTTCAATATCATCAAGGAGAAACCCACTGATGCTTTTGTCCTAGTTTTGCTTAGTTTCGACAAAGTCTTTGAAGTGGAGTGCAATGCTAGCGGATTAAGTGTTGGAGCTATTCATTTGTAGGAAAAGCGACTAGTGGCTTTCTTTAGCAAAAAGGTAAATGAAACATGACAAAAGTGGTGTATTTATGATAAAGAGTTTTATGCAGTTGTACAAGTTTTAAAGCATTGGAAGCATTTTCTCATTGGAAAAGAATTCATTCTTTATATTGATCATCAAGCTTTGGAGTACCTCGGAGGCCAAAGAAGAATTAGTCAGGACATGCATGCCAGATGGATCACTTTTTTGGAGAAATATCCATATCGACTTCGGCATAAGTTTGGGATGGAGAACAAAAAAGTAGATGTTTTGAGTTGATGAATGGCATTATTAACAACCCTTAGCTACAAGATCATTAGCTATGAATGTTTAAAAGACAATTATAAAGGTGATAAAGATTTTGGAGATATTTGGGAGAATTGCTAACATAAGTAGCCCACTAAAGATTTCCATATTTTTGAAGGCTTCCTTATGAAAGGTAATAGACTTTGTCTTCCATGCACTTCCTTGCATAAGAAAGTTAATAGAGATTTGCATAGAGAAGGACTACTTGGACATCTTGGAAGAGATAAGACTGTTGTTGTACTTGAAGAAAGATACTATTTGCGTTAATTGAAGTGAGATGTTGGAAGATTCATACAACAGTATTATACATGCTAGACTGCAAAAAGCTTGACTTAAAATACTATTCTTTACACTCATTTGTTGATCCCTAAGCATATTTAGAAAGATTTATCTATGTACTCGGAGCTTGGATTACCACGAACTCAGTGAGGTATGATTCCATTCGTGTTGTGGTGAATTATTTTCCAAAGACGGCTTATTTCATCCCTTGTAAGAAGAATACAGATGCTTCTAATATGGCTAAGCTGTTTTGCAAGTAGATTATTAGTTTACATAGAGTCTTTAAGTTGATAATTTCAAATAAGGATACTCCGTTCCTTAGTCATTTCTAGTTGTCCCTTTGGAAGATATTTGATTCATCATTAAAATTTAATAGCACTACACATCTATAGACAAATAGACAAACTGAAGTTTTAAATCTAACTTTGGGTGACCTTATTTGTAGCATATGCGGAGAAAAGCCTCAACAATGGGATTTTGCCTTATCCTAAGTTGAGTTTGCTTATAATAATCCAGTTCACAATACGATAAGACAACCTCCCTTTTCTATTGTTTATATGAAATGCCCTTGACATGCTTTGGACATGATTAGGATTCAACAAATCCTAGGATCAAGTGTAACTTGCAAGCCACATGGTGAAACAAGTACAAGATATTCAAGCAAACGTCAAGCAAAATTTGAAGAAGTTAATGCCAAGTATAAAGCAATTGTTGATAAGCATTGGTGTTTCCAAACTTTCAAAGAAGGAGATGAAGTTATGGTGTTCTTGAGGAAGGAAAGATTCTCAGTTGGTACTTACGATAAGTTGCAATTGAAGAACTATGGGCTATATCACATTTTGAAGAAAATCAATGACAATGCTTATATAGTGGAATTGCCAAAAAATATGCGAATTTTCAGAACTTTTAATGTAACTGATCTTTATTGTTATCATCCATCTAATAAGCCTTTGTATTCGGAAGACGTTGATAACTTGAGGACGAGTTATTTTCTTAAGAGTGTGAGAATTGATGTGAAAGATAGAGATAATCTTGGTTGAGATGATCTTTTGGAGGACCTTCTATACATAGGAGATGTTTGATAGATAATAAGTCTTATCCTTTAGATTTTTTTTTCTTTTCAGATAAATATTACATTATTTGTTATTTCAAATTTTACATTATCTTTAGAGAGTTAGGTATTATTTTATATTATTTTTTAGGGTGTTAGGAGTCTTAGAGATAAGCATAATTGTTTCATATTTCTATCTTTTAGGGAACTAGAATTCTTTGAAAGGCCTATAAATAGGCTCACATATGTAGTTCGTCAAAAACAACTTGAGCAATAGATTTCTTTGATTTTCGCTTTACAAGAAAGATTTTTGCTTTGTTTCAAAGCTTGTTGTGTACATGCTTTCTTTATTTCAAGTTATTCATGCAGTAGCTTGTTTTCTCTTTTCTTCTTCTTTCCTCCCAAAATTTACCCACTGCATCAAAACGTAATAGAAAATGAAATAGAGAATCTAAGTTGAATTAAAATGAACCACTAAATCCACTTAAGATGGGATTCCTAAGCCTAATGAGTTTTAAGTTCACCAAAAACTCAACTAGTATAAATACTAACAATCAAAAAAGGCATCGCATAACTTTGAGCACTATTTCTATGTGGGCGTGTTTTTAGAGTAGAAGCCCATGACAATTTCTCCAAAGAACCTTGAATTCAATTATGTGCAATATCATTTGGTGCTGGCAGTATAAACTAGCTCCATCGCCCTCATTGCTTCCATATATTTTTCTAAGATTTGACTCTTCTTCACTGTATTTTTTCTCTCTACTAAGTTGGATGACTTCTTCTCTAGGGATCTCACTCTTCAAAAGATAACTTCCCGAAGGTATCTTTCCCCTAAGTGTTAGCTAATATAAGTGTTAGAGAAGATAAAAGAGAGAGTACGAAATTAACATTTGAATTCATCCTACCAACAATGGAGAAGGCTATCCAAGATTTGGAAGAAATATTATGGTCAAGGCTTGTGGAGAAAGCAAGTGTTAGCAAAGCGCAACCCCTCGAAAAAATAATTAAAATAAATAAAATAATAATCTTGATTAATAATTAACTAGTTAATAAGCCATTAAATCAAAATTAAACCAAGTTGAGTTAAAACAAAAAAGTAAAGTTAATTATTATGGCACGATAAACTTCAAAATGGAAATTATTCTTTCAATTCAAATAAGCAATGTTCAATTGAAAGTGGGGCTAGATGATATAACTCACTAAGGCTCTAGGGGCATATAAGTAATAAACCACAATAAAATGACCAATACGATTTATTAATGGGCTAGGAAGCCCATTAAGATGGGGTTTTTAAGCCAAATGGATTTAAACCCATTAAGAACTCAGCTAATATAAATATAAACTCACAACAAAAAGACATCGAATCACTTAATTTCTAATGTGAGAGTTTTCTTTACATAGGTGTATTTTTTAAGTAAAAGCCCATAACTTAATAACTTTTAAAAAGAATCTCAAATTTAGTTTTGTGCAGCATCAATTAGTATAATGACATTCACAATATTAATCTATCTGCATATTTATATGATTTCTCTTGGGTTGTATTTTCTATTAAATTTACTATTAAAATGTTGTGTAATTGTCTTTGTTTGTGAATTAATTGCATGGCTACTTTTTCTTTTCTTTTCTTTTCTTTCTAGAAGAAGGTATATTTTGAAGAGTATGTATAATGACATTTAAGACATTTATTGTCAGCTAAAAAAAAAGATTATTATATACACAATATAAACATATCAACATGCCACATCAATGTAATATAAGTATTGTTATTGATTTGATGTAATTCTCACTATTTTAATAATTTTGTAATTGATGTATTTGAAAAATTTGCATCTACCAAATGGTAGCTGAGATTGACTCAAAAACATGAATCATGAGAGTTGAGACCATCAATTATCCTACTTGAAGGGAGGCATCCTATGCTTTTGAACTCCATCCATGGAAAAATTAAAAAAAAAATTGTCCAATCAGAAGGAAGCTCAAACTATGCCAAAGGAATCACCTGTTGCCTATGGAATTATACACACAGACACATACATAAATATTATGTATTCTTGCTTATTAAGCTCTCTAATTCTTTTTTTCTTTTCACAAATTTTTTGTGGCATTTTTTAAGATTGTACATCAACTCAAATGAAATCCTAATTATTCACCAGTTGATCAAGTATCATCATCCATAAATTTATATATGTAAATTTCTGAGTTTAAATTTAAAGGACTTCAACTACATATGTGTTTATAAATAAATAAAAAAAATTTAAATAAAACTCTATCAATTCAAATTAAAAATAGACAAATTATTATATATAAAGCAAAAAGGTTTGAGAAATACAGATAGATGGCCCTTAAAGATGCAATTTTTGAAGTCCAAGCAAAACATCACATCATAATGACTAATGACCACGGTTCAGTGGTTCACACTTCAGTTTCTCAACTGCTCTGTCCCTTTTATTTCATATTTTCCTTTCTTTATCCCCACTTACACCCTATCCCTACCCCACCCCTTATATATATAATATAGTTGGGTGGGTGGAAAACACACTGGATTTTTTTCGCACAACAACCTAGGGATTATTATTTTCTAAATTAATTCAAATTTCAAAAATCTTTGAAATAGTTATTTTATGTGAAATTGTCTTTATGTTAATCCATTATTAAATGACTAAAGCCTAACCGAAACGAGTGGTCTGAGGAATATTAGTAGTAATCTGATTTTTAAATTATAAAAATGAGTTGGTACTGTTCTAAAGTCCAAACTAACAAACATGAAAAAAACTAATTCTTGGGCTTATTAAATTTATAGTAGTGTGAGAACAACACTGGAGTCGCTCAATCTCTGTTATTATATTAATTCTAACAATAAAAATTCTAGCAACTTTCCTTAAACCTCATTGTCACAATTTTAGGCATTCAAGAACGCAACATGCTTTCTTCTAAAAACAGAAGGACAAGTTTTTTTGAGACTGCTAAAATAGTAAATTTGGACCCAAGAAGAAATGGTGGAAGCCTTCAATGGTAGGCCAGAAAAATTTCATCTTGCTGCTCTATATTATATACACACACATGTAGAAATAATCATCAATACTGTATAAGTGTTTTTTTATGTATGGATGTTTTTATGTGCATTTAGAGAGAAACAGGGGCGGCTTTTCTTTCCTTTCTTTTGGCTTTTAAAAAGGGACAACCATCTTTCATTTTCCCTTTAGCTTCCTTCTCTGTCCCTGCATTCATACATTTGTACTTTCTCTCTCTACATTCAAAAGCTGTGGCTAGTGATCCATTGTTTACTTTCACTTCGTAAGGAACAAAATTCCCACCCAGTTTCTTATATTTGCATGATCTGTGAGTACAATCTTGAGTTAATTTTGTATTTGCTGCTACTTTAGTCCGTATATTGGTTTCTATTTCTTTTCTTTTTCTTCTCTCTTAGATTGAACGGTTTTAAGGTTTTCAATGTTTCTGTTTGATTGTTGCACTTATTTGAATTATTTATTCAAAAGATTTTCTGGGCTGGCATTAGTTTTGATGTTAGTACTGATTTTCTTGTCTTGGGTTTGTTTGCCTTGGTTTTTCTGATGGCTATGGTGATTCCGTTCTGAGTTTTCTGTAAACATAAATTAATTAAGATGTACTTAATGCAACAGGCCAAAAATAATATCTTTGGTGTGTTGATGTTGCCTTTTTTTCCCTTGGAAGAGGGTACAGAGTTAGTGTCAAATATTTGGATTAATTGCTTGGTTTTGTTACTGTAAATGTCCATTTATTTAATATGCACCTAATTACAGGATAGGGTAGAAATCCTCTTTTTGGGATTGCAAATTCTTTTTTATTTTTCTGTGGCCTGAGGTTGCACTTTTACTGTTGATTTTTCACATTACTTGCTTAATATGTTGATATTTGGGTTGATGTGAGTATTTGAGCAAACCACGTTGGTTAGTGCACAGATGGTTATTCATTACCTACTGTAAACATTTCTCAGTTTTGAGCCCTCATAATAGGCATAGAAATGGAAAATTGTCATATTCTGTATGGATTTTGGCAAATTGTTGCTCAATATAGGTAGCTAAAAGGTAGAGTGAGAATTTTGAATTGAAAAGTATCCTTGAGAACAAATGCTGAATAGTCTTAACCTAACATGAAAACTCTCAGGTTGGTCATACTAACATGGTTATTCTTGGCCAATGTTTTAGGAAAATTACAATATGACGAGGTTAAGCCGTGGTTTTAGCTATACAGTGCAAAAGGATGCAGTCTCACCAGTCTCAGCTGATGTGGTTTTTGCCTCTAGTCGTTTTCCAAAATATAGAATTGGAGCAAACAATCAGATCATGGAGGTTAAAGAGGATTCAAACATGTTGTCTATGAAAGAAATGGTTGCACGAGAAACTGCCTTGTTGCTGGAGCAGCAGCAACGCCTTTCAGTGCGTGATCTTGCTAGCAAATTTGAGAAGGGCTTGGCTGCTGCTACAAAGTTATCTGACGAGGTTTGATCTTGTTAACTTTGCCCACACATACCAAAGTTTACTCCTCCTGTTTTCGTGAAATGCACAGGTTTAGGCAGATGTGCTTTCTACTTTTGAACTGGTGTTCCTTTATGGTCTAGTCCTGTTATGAAGAATTGTAATAAACTATTCATCTGAAATTTGTAATAAGCTAATGCTGAAGAAGTGAAAATCAGTAATATGTAAGCTTGGGCATCCATATTGTTTTCTGCTCAAAGCTAGTTATACATATCTCTATGTAGACTGACCCCTATTTGGAAGTCATTTGTTTTATTATGGGTTCCAGGCAAGACTCAAGGAGGCAGCTTCATTGGAGAAACACGTGCTTCTGAAGAAACTCAGAGATGCACTTGAAGCTCTGAAAGGGCGTGTAGCTGGCAAAAACAAAGATGATGTGGAGGATGCTATAGCTATGGTTAGTTATTTCTCTTTCCACAAATAATTGAAATTCAATTTCACCTGCTTTAGTGTGAAAAGAAGATCTGGCCCTAAGTCTGCAT
>JACGDI010005381.1:1019903-1030700 GCA_014898725.1 Jacaranda copaia
AAAAAAAAAAAGTTGTAAAAATAAGAACAGATAGAGGTGCTTGTAAAATCCAACACCTAGGAGTTGCTGCTGTGTTTGAAGTATCCTATAGTCAAAATGCATTTACCAATACTTCTATTCTTCAGAGTAGGTGGGTACATGTATTCTAGCATAGTAGTCTGTTAATGGTCAGTAATTGCTTTCTTATATGCAGCCTTTCCCCAAGCCAGGTTGCTTCCTTCCAATTATTACATAGATTAGTATAAGCTAATAAATTAATCATACTTTTTTCCAATTCTTGCAAACTTTAGCCTAAGATGCTACCTTGTGCATTGTTATGCTGCCTTCCTTGTATATTACGATAAATAAGTTTTCAGGAACTTAGTAACATGATAATTTTTCAAGCCTTTGCACCTTATAAAGAAAAGGTGCAACTATTAAGGATCATGAACTACTTGTTAACCAAATCCGTTGCCTATGCCATTCAAAGAAATCAAAATACCTGGACTGTTGAACTCAATTGACTAGAAACATGACACAGAAAGCCATAAGGTTAGTATTTTTTCCCTTTTTTTAAGAAGTAAGAAGGCTCTTGCAGCCACAGGAAAGCTCCAAAAGCATAGAACATGAAGGAGACACTGCAGAAATGATAAAATTGTTGGAAAACCAGCATGGACAGTCCATCTCTTTGTATTTGTTCTTACTATCATCACCTCTAAGGTAATGTGGCACTTGGCTAATATTAGGTAGTGTTATCCTTGATGTCTTGTGTTGAAGCTACAGTAAGTGACTCTATTGGTAATTTTGTAGGTGCTGTACTCCAGTATGATCTTTGGGTTTGATGCTTCAATAAATTGAATTGAAACGTATCAGAATCTGTCTCTTGTTGTCAGCCTCATTTTGTTACTGGTAACACTTGCAATGAATTTTTCCCACTTGTTCCATCTGTCAACATTTTGATGTTTCCAGGTTGAAGCTTTAGCAGTTCAATTGACTCAGAGGGAAGGAGAGCTAATTCAAGAGAAGGCTGAAGTTAAAAAGCTTGCAACTTTTCTAAAGCAGGTGAAACTACTAAATATGTCATTGTATAATGTTTCTGTTTCCTTCTCTTTCCAGTTGCAAATCCTAAAAGAAAAATGTAAATTTAATAATTTGTCATAAATTTAGTTGTCTTGCTAATTTTTTTAATCCTTTTGCTATCCTATCATTATTGTCCTCAAAGATTGTGGTTCTAGCTCATGTATAGTTGCACATGCATGCTTTGATATTGGATCAAGATTTCTTTTGCTTAAGTTTATTCTCATTTTTTTTCCTCTTTCTCTTGTAGGCCTCAGAAGATGCTAAAAAACTTGTCGATGAAGAACGAGCCTTTGCACGAGCTGAAATTGAGAATGCGAGAGCAGCAGTGCAGAGAGTGGAAGAGGCTCTCCAGGAACATGAACGAATGTCTAGAGCTTCAGGAAAGCAGGTCGCATTGAAATTTTTCCATTTTCATTTACAGTAAAAAACATTTCTGTGTGGTCAGGCTTGTGTTCTAATTCATTCTTTTTTTAGATCCTTTGAGCATTCATCAAATTACAGAAATTTATTATATAACATTTTTCCTTAATATCTTTTGTCTCAGATTTATTCTCATCTTTAACACCTGCTTTGTTTATGAATCAACCTCTGCTTGATCTTAATATGTGATATGTGCCTTTGTTTACATAATCAGGACTTGGATGAACTGATGAAGGAGGTGCAAGAAGCTAGACGAATCAAAATGCTGCATCAACCTAGTAGGGTAGTTACATCTACGTCCTTATTATATTCAAGCCAGGCACTACCATATTTTATATTTGAATAATTACATGAAATTTCTAATGATATTATGTGCATAACTATTCTTACTTTAAACAACATTATTCATCTAAAAGAGTTCTGATTTTATACCTCTTGTCTTCCAGATCTGTTTCTAGCAAAAAGCATTCTTTTGCTCTTTTTGAAATAAATAGTCCTATTTCACATACCTCTTAGTGGGTGTTTGGATTTGTTTTCAAATCCATTTCCCGTCATTTTTACTCTTTGAAAATAAATCATCATCAACTTCTCCATATTTTCATTAAAATTACAACTCATTTTTATCTCAACACACATTCCCCAATAATTCTCTCTCTAATTTTATTACTATCTCTCCCCACTCACAACCTACTAAATCTTACAAAATCACTACTTTTCAAAATCTAAGTACATATTCATTTTCAAACTATCAAACTATTTTCTCTAACTACCTTTTCAAAATTTGAAAACTGTAAAAATAGAAAATGAAAATGAAAACATGTCCAAATTGGCTCTTTCCCACTTTAAGAGTCTGTTTTATCAGGTCATGGACATGGAATATGAGCTTCATGCTTTAAGGATTCAACTTGCAGAAAAGTCAAAGTATTCACTGCAGCTCCAGAAAGAGGTTTCTCTCTTGTTCTGCATTGATTTCTGACCTTTTCATTTCTTTCGTTTCTTTGTTATTATAGTGCAGTTTGCTTATTGCTGGTCTGTAATTGTGTGCATATCTGTGTGTTTTCCTTCGGTTAAATTTCTTACAAAATTCATATTAACTAAGCTGCAAGAATACCGTGAAAGAAAAGTCTAAAGGCTATTCCCGTAAGTTATATTTCATAAGTTGTGGTATGGTGATGCATGCAAATGTCTTCAAATGTTCGATAGAGATGTTTCTTGTTGTTCATAAGATGCCCTTTCAAGAAGTTTTGTCTGGTGACATGATTTTATGTGCCCAGATAAATTTTGGAACCCAAAAAATCCTAATAATTGGGAAACAATAATGATAAGTAAAAAAGAGATTTTAATCATGTTACAAATGCTGCTAGAGAAGACTGAACTAAGATATTGAAATAAAAATATAACTTAATTGCGTTTGAAGTATGCTACATGTACTGTATTTTTCGTTTTATCTAGTTTAAGATCCTTGAAAACAGTTTTGAGTTCAAGTGCTCCACCTCCAAATAAGTGTTGTTTATTTGCGCCAAGCTTAAGACTTTTATTTTACGATAAATAAGTTAAAGCCAATAACTGTGATGAGGGGAAGTGTGTAAGAAACAGTATGCTGGACCTTTTATGCTCCGAGAGAATATGAAATACTAGGGTAAGATAAACTTGTGAATATTTGTGTGAAACCCCAAATAAAATTACATATTTTAAATCTTTCAAAACCTAATATTTGTATTAGAATTAGAATTTATTTTTCGATTTTAAGTATAATTTATTCAATAACCAAGATAGTTGAGTTGGAAAATATGATTTATTGACTAAATATTGTATCTGCATTGTGTCACTCCATCATCTGCATGTAGTAAGTTGTATATGATGTCCTTTTGCTCTTATTAGATTGTTTTTATTTATTGTTAGCTAGATATCTAAAAAATTCATCCATGAATTTTTTCAGCTGGCACTAAGCAAGAAGGGTGATAAAAACGCACCCCATTTGTATGAAATAGATGGTGCCGAGGCATTGGGTTCATATCTGCAAATATATCCATGTTCCAATAGTGTTCTGGATCTTTGCAAATGCACTATTCAATGGTATCGGTCAATGTCCGAGGGTGGCAAGAAGGAGCTTATATCAGGTATCCCTGCAACAGCGATTGGCCTTCTCCATCACTCTGCCTCAATCATACTTGTGCTGGATATTAATATAGCAGACTTGTGATATATTCGTTAAATTAATTCCCTCATAGTTTTGTGGGTTTAACATTAATCTGCTTTTTAAACTGTCAGGGGCCACTAAACCTTTATATGCTCCAGAGCCCTTTGATGTTGGACGAATACTGCTAGCTGATATTTCGACTGATGAACGGATAATAACTGTAACGACATCTGCTCCTATTGATCCAGGTTTTGCTGAACTTTCTTGCTGATAAAATTCCTATTTCAATTTCAACACTTTCTGAAACTAAATTAGTTTTTCCTCTCCAGCTGCAGGATTGGGAAACTATGTGGAAGCATTGGTCCGGCGGCATGACACTGAATTCACTGTACAATATTTTTCTTGTTCATATGATACCTGCAAAACAAGAGTTTCTTCTCCTGTTGTCCTCTATATGTTCACAGTTGTGATAAAAGAAATGCGTTGCAGGTTGTTGTTATCCAGATGAATGGAGTAGATCAGCCGTCTCAATCCATCCATGTACTGCATATAGGAAAAATGAGGATAAAACTTTGTAAAGGGAAAACAACAATGGCGAAGGAGTATTATTCCAATTCAATGCTGGTAATCTTCCGGTCTTCCTGACTTTTGTTTCGTACTACACCAAAGAATTTGCTCCAAGTGATGCTCGTCTCTACTCTGAAACGGAGTGAGAAATTTCAATCTTGAGAAAACTTTATATCTTTATGAGGGGCAAAAATTTTAAACATTAGTAAAGACATATGCTCAATATGTTCTTATATAGATTTGCCTGGGGCAACTGCCGTACCAGCCCCACTCCTCGTTCTATCCTTGGTCACTAGTTGAGGTTTCATTTCAGAATAGTTACTAAAAACGAATTCTTTCTCATCCTCAGCTCTGTGGGATTAGAGGTGGTGGAAACGCTGCAGCTCAGGCAGTATATTGGCAAGCAAAGATAGGTCTGTCCTTTATATTAGCATTCGAATCAGAACGAGAAAGAAATGCGGCTATCATGCTGGCAAGAAGATTTGCATTTGACTGCAATGTAAGTATCAACATCTTGAATGCTTTCATTTATCAAATTAGCCAAAAAAACACAAAAATAATCCTAAATTCTTAATTAAACAGATTATGCTTGCTGGGCCGGATGACAGATCTGCCGCAGGGACTTGATATACCAAAGCCTAAACCATAGCCTAGAAAATGTGATATAATCATAGCCATTTCTTAGTGTATCCTTGTATCAGTTAGCCTTTTTTTGTTTCTTTTTTTTTTCCAGTGAATATGAATTTGATTGTGTTCAGTTGCTAGGCCTATTTTCGGTTGCCTTGATCTGATTCTTTTTTCTTGTGGATCTGGTTGAGTACTGATGTTGGAAGAGAAGTATGACTGTGCCTAGTGTTGGCAATGGCATGGGTGGTATATTGTAATATAAATAACTACATTGTTATACATATGATCGTTTGACTATTTCAATATTGTGATCGACGTTGACTCAGACTTGATGGTGTTCAAATTTTGTCGTACTCAAGTCTTAGTACCACATGGATATTTTGAGCTATATGGGAACAATAATCAATTTTATCTTGAATTATTTGCTTGGGAATCCTACCCTATGTGAATCGTCTTCCAATTTTTGTACTTGAATCGGTTTTCTATATCCTATTAATTTAATAGCCTTTTTTTTTTTTTTATAGCTTTTCAAAATAAAATTGCATTCTTTAATGGGTAATTGGCCTTAAATCCTTAAACCCATTTTCACATTTATGTACAATTTTGATTTGTTTTTTCTTAGTTTTTACTTTCCATTTTAACTTTATTTTATGGAATCACTGTCTATTGGTTGTACAAGTACTAAAGTGCTCCTCATTTGGAACTCATTACAAAATGATTTAAACTTTATT
The DNA here is from genome assembly GCA_014898725.1 of Jacaranda copaia. Classification (NCBI taxonomy): domain Eukaryota; kingdom Viridiplantae; phylum Streptophyta; class Magnoliopsida; order Lamiales; family Bignoniaceae; genus Jacaranda; species Jacaranda copaia. The sequence goes on from JACGDI010005381.1 coordinate 1,025,448, forward strand.
CACATTCTTGAAAACGGGTGAGAGGGCACGGCCACGTGTATATATATATTTTCTCTCTTTTTGTTTTTTCATCCACGATTCTCTCTCTCTCTCTCTCTCTCTCTCTCCATTTTTCTCTTCATCTAGATACGTCTTGTAATTGTTAGGCTCCTCTCATTTTATTTTTTTTCCTTTTGTTGTGAGTGGTTTGTGTTTGAGGCTTGAAGTAAGGTTCGCATTCCTATTGTTTTCCATTTGTTGATTTTTTTTTAAAATTTTCATCCACATTCATTAATTTTAGAAAAAGAACGATGATTTAAGAGCAAATTAGTAGGAAAGCAAACGTAAGGCAATGTTTTTTTGGTAGAAGTAATGGTGCAATGGATTTGGCTCCATGAAGACTGGTAGGTCCAAAGGCCATTTCTATTGCTATTTTTGCTTGAAGACTCTTTTCTTAAATGTATATTTGGGTAAAGTTAGGAATGCGATGAATGGGAAGATGAAATAATGTGAAAAGAGAATAGTTGTGAGTTATTTGGTAATTTGGCCAGCTAGAGTCTGTACATTTGTTTATTTCTTAGTTATTATTTACTTTGTAGAACTCTAATTGTAAGTTATTTCATAATGAAGCTAATTTCTTCTTCATTTTTTTTTTTGTGTTTTGAATACTTTTTATCATTAATATATACCATATTAGTTATTAATACTTAACTTTTGTAATGATAGACTTAATTTAAAGTATAATTAATTTTGGATATGTTATCAACTAAACTTTAGAGGTTATATTCAAATTGTAGTCTGTGTGAAGGGTGTAAAGCATATCTAATCATTTTTTATTGTTTATCCTGAAAAGCATACGATTTACTATTTTTAGTATTAGATGCTATTATTTTTAGTATAAAAATAATTTAGTTCAACATTTAAACTGGAGTATGTAGTATCAGAACCTTAATTATATATGCACGTTGAAATATTTCTAAAACTTATTTTTATTATTTCCTTGTTTGTAGAAATGACAAGAAGGAAATTGAAATTATATGTTCATTGCTTTTCTTGATACTTTCCTTTGGTAATAGAAGAGTTGAAACCCACAATTAGGTTCCAACACCTCCAGCCAATAAAAAGAATCCAATTTCATGTATTTTATCATATACCAAAGTTAAACATTAGATTCAACTAAGTTGAAACAATCCTTAGACCTTTTCAAGTATAGAGATAGTCCTCTAGCAGATCCTTTGCTTAAAGCCAGTGTTGTTGAGGGTGAAATCCACTAGTGGTGATGATGGCGAAGGTGATTATGGGGGATAAAGAAAAAAAAAGGATGAGTATGGTTTACTATGTTTCAATATTAATTAATGATGTGTTTGGATGGTTATTATTTGAACGATTTTAGTACTTATATATGGATGTTGAGAGGATGTTTCAATATTTGAGCATATTGCTGCAAAAATTTTGATCAATGAGCATGGTTTAATGTATTTCAAAGCTTCATAATGATGTCTAGATGATCATTATTTGGATGAATTTACTTTTTGTATATGAATATCAAGGTGATTGTTTCAGTATTTTTGATATTCTTACTAGATAAGATTTATAATTTATGTATTTGGATAATCATAAAGGATGATATTTACAATTCATAATATAATTTGAAATTTTATTTATATAGAGACACTAGTAAAGATATATATGTTAAAAGTTACCTCCAAATAAATATATAACTAGTGATAACTCAGTGCATAAATGCAGTTTCGAAGTACATAATTGTCAAACTAGGTACTTTTTTGCAGATTTCTAGTATGAATGAGGGTACAAGTAGTTAGATGTTGGTGTTTGTGTTTCAACCATTCCATCACAAGCATTATTTGAAGAAAAAAATGATTTTATCATATTAGATTATCTTATTTATTGTTCCAAACATCAAATTAAGATTAAACTCAACCTTTGGGAAAGTAAGTACAAAATCATGCAAAATAAATACATAAATAGGGAAAACACAGTACATAAACGCAGTTTTGAAGTACATAGTCTCCAAAACTAGATATTGTTTTTGCGGATTTCTAGTATTATTCTCAACATATAATGGATAGAGTTCAATTGGGCCTAATTTGGCCATTGCACGATCATAAGATCATAGTGTATTAGTCCTAGAACTCATATAATCATAATAGATTCACTAATTTTCAATGGTGGTGGCGGGAGGATTCATTTAGTTCATGCATAAATAATTCATACTATTATGAATGAGAGTTCAAGAGGTTGGATGTAGGTGTTTGAGTTTTCAATCATTTCAACATGTACTATCACGATCATTTTTTCAACAAACCATAGTTTTATCATATTAGGGTGTCTTATGTGTTGTTCCACATATCGAATTAAGCCTCATCTCGGTCTTTGAAAAAGCAAGTACATAAACATGCATAATAGGTACACTACTTTCGCAAATTAAGTACATAAATGCAGTTTTGGAGTATATAAATGCTAATATTGGATGTTTTTTTGGATTTCCGATATCATTCTCAACACATAAGGGATCGAGTTCAATTCGGCTTAATTTAGCCATTGCGTGATCATAAGACCATGGCATATTAGTCTTAGGACTCATATAGTCACGATAGGTTCAGTTGTTTTTGATGGTGGTGTTGGGAGGATTCATTTGGCTCATGTTCAATGATTCATACTACTATGAATGAGAGCACAAGTGGTTGAATGTGGGTGTTTGAGTTCTTAACTATTTCAACACATATGATCACAACCATTTCTTCAACAATCCATGATTTTTTCACATTAGAGTGTCTTATGTGTTGTTACATACTTCGAATTGAGCCTCATCTTAGCATTTGGAAAAGCAAATATAGAAATACGCATAATAGGTACACAACAAATGCAAATTAAGTACATAAACATAGTTGTGGAGTACATAAATACTTTTTTTTTTAATTTCTAGCATCATTTCCAACATATAAGGGATCGAGTTCAATTTGGTCTAATATGGTTATTGCATGATCATGAGACCATGGCATATCATTCTCAGCACATTAGGGATTTATAATACCATGCATGAATGGTTTTACACTACTATGAAAGAGAGTGTAAGTGGTTGGATGCAAGTGTTTTTGTTCCAAACGATTCCAACACATGCATATACAAATCATTTCTTTAACAAACTATGATTTTTCACGTTGGGGTCACTTATGTGTTGTTCCATACATTGAATTGAGTCTCATCTCGGCCATTGGAAAAGCAAATACTGAAACACACATACTAGGTACACAACCTTAGTAGAAAGCAAGTACTGAAACATGCATACCAAGTACACAACCTTAGTAGATTAAGTACATAAAGGCAATTTTTGTGTACATAAATGCCAATATTGGGTACTTTTTCTTAGATTTCTGGTATCATTCTCAGCAAATTAGGAATTTCTAATACCATGCATGAATGATTTTACACTACTATGAATAAAAGTACAAGTGTTGGATGTGGGTGTTTGTGTTCCAAACCATTTCATAAAGAAAATACAATTTTATGATTTGGGTATGATCTTATATGTAGTCTCATCTCTACAATAGCTAAAAATACAAATCTATGCCAAGCAAGAAATCTTAGAATAATATCTAAAATTCTTCATATATTACAATATATGCACTAGCAAACAATCCAACAAAAGTTCAACATATATTAGTATACAAAAGTCCAAACAGTCTAAATTTTACATATCCTTGTGAAAGCAAAACTTAGCAACTGTCATTGGTCCTTGAAAATTGTGTCATCCTTCTTTCACTGACTGTATCCTCTCTATGCACCCTCTTCCTACGGATTAGTCATAAAAAGCAAGATATTATGTCACAAAGTAATGATAAGAAGGTATATGAAGCATACATATACAATAAAATAGTAAACAAAAATGTCATCAAGGTCAAGCTAATCTTGCTAGTTGTAACTTCTTTGAATGTGCAAGATAAGTACTCAAATAAACAAATCCAGTATTTAACATATAAGAGATAAATACTAAAATGAACAATTTCAATGTTCAACAGGGGAGAGTTAGGTACTAAAATAAATAATTTCAGTATTTTAAATATAAGAGCTAAGTACTGGAATAACCAAATATAGTATTAAAAACAGAAAACCTAAGCAATCAAAAACCAACAAATTCAGTATTTGACCTAGAACAGCACAGGAATAGATTTGGTAGATGTGGGGGTGGTGGGGAATAGGGATTTCTTGTGGGGAATGCTGTTGGATAGGCAGTGAAGTTGATGGGTCTGGTTTGGTTGTTTAAGTTAAGATATAATTAGAAAATTAAATTATTTTATATTTTATTTAACTAATATTAGAAATTAATATAAAATTATTAAGTTGAAATATTTATTGCATTTTCTATCATGTATGTTTCTTTAAGAAAATAATTAATCAATTTGTTATATACAATGATAAACAATAGGGTGAATTATGGCTACCACCCATGAGGTTTGGCGTAATTACAAAAAGATTTTTATTTTTTTTATAAATTACAAAAATCTCCTTAAATTGACAATCCTATTTGTAAGGTAGATGAAAAATGTGAAAAGTTAAAAATGCCCTTGATGAAAAAATAATTAAAAAAATAAAAAATGCTGAAAATTGATTTGATGGTTAAAGTCCTCAATGCCCCTCTATGTGTTATAATATCTTAAAAATTTTAAAAAGATAGGATCTTTTTGTAATTACGTTAAACTTCAAGGGTGGTAGCTATAATTTAGCCTAAGAGTAAATAAGTAAAAAATTAAATATATGTGTTTTCAACTAAATTATTTATTAATTAAAAAATATAATTTTTAAATTAAATTATGTTATTTGTTAAAATAATAATCATATATAATTAAACATATTTAAAATAATTAAAATATTTATTCAAATAATAAATCTATCTAAAATAAAAATGAACAAGTAAAAGAAATTATTAATTAATTCCAAAAAAATAAATAAAGAATTAAATATGAATCTTAATTAAATTATTTATTAATTAAAAAAGATAATTTTTTTAAAAAAAATTCAAACCGTGCATACCTTTCCCTTACCCCCAGTTGGTGCCTCCCTCCTCTTTTTCTTTCGTCCGCTATGGCCATGGCAAGGCCGACAACTGCTACGTTGCCACCTGGCTGCATAGCTAAGCTATTGCAGTGATCCATGAGTTGCCTGACCATGGCCAGATGGCCGAGTATGTTGGTGGTAGTAGTACCACAGTGGCTGTTGGTGTGGTTAGATATGGTCATTTGGGGTGGGGGGGGG
>JACGDI010005381.1:1030727-1082027 GCA_014898725.1 Jacaranda copaia
ATTAGTGTATTTATATATAGACATATTTATATATATGTATATCTTTTTTTTATTCAACATACATATGGGTATATATTATCTATATATTTATATATTTAGATAATTTCAATTTTTTTACAATTAAACCCCTATAATACTACTATTTAATTCTTTGACAACTTTAAAATATAACAGTATTATCCTTGAGGGTCTTTTCATCATGAAAGTAAGATCGAAAATGGTCAAATTTGAGGTAATAGAGTGGGAGGGTATTTTGAAAATTTTATGTGGCAAATTTAACAACAAATTGTAAAAACCTTAACGACTAGATTAAATTATTGGTCGGCAACAAACTTTAGGGGATTTTTTGTAATTCTTAAAAATAGGAAGACCTTTTCATAATTATGCAGAACCTCAGGCGTTGTAGCCGTAATTCACTCTAAACAATATGCAATTTCTTACCACTTAATATCAATAATGCATGTAAATTTTATTATATAAATTTATTTTTATTATTTTGCAAACCAATTTTTTAATATATATATACACCCCCTTCATCGATTGAATTGAACATTTATTAAATATTATTATCAATATTGTAATATTTTTTATTTTTTAATTTTTTAAGTATTTTAAATTGCAAAATGCATGACATAGCCGTGACTATTTTGCGACATTGCAATGGAACTCTATTCCAATTCCCATTTCCATTCTCGTTCCCATTCCCTTTCCAGCGAACCATGATAGGACCATGTATATACATATATAAAATATATACATATAATATTAAATACAATCGATCTATTTAGGATTACAAACTTTTTTAATCGAATTATATTTGTCAAACTTTTTATCGATTAAAGATTATAAATAATCGAATTGAATTCAAATTAAAATCCATTATATTTATAACCAATACTTTAGAACTAAAATTCCTCTCAGCCCATTTTGACGTTAAGCCAATTCACCACATCCCGATGGCGTTGATCACAGGATTGATCAGAAGCTAGGGATTAAGAGAAGCCGAGAGCATGTGGCTAAAATGGGAATTTGGGTAATTACCTCGAGGAGTGTAGGGGCATTGCGCTGAGGTATGTGAATGAGTGGGAGAAGACTGTGGCGAGGAGGGGAAGGTGGATAGATTTCAGTAACGATTACAAGACTATGGACTTGAATCTCATGGAGACCGTGCGTGTCGTGGGTGTTTGCACAGTTGTTGATTCTATGTTTTTCATTTGCATGTTACTTCTGGAGGTATTAATTTGAAGTTGTTGCATCTGCAGAAGGATACTTCCAAGACAACGGCTTATACGAAAGGGCCGGTTCTCATTTTAGGATATTAACAGTGATGAATCACAGAAACCACAGCTTGATTGCCATGACACTGTCGGAGTTCAAACTTGGAGCCTGATTTTATTTAAGACATTGACATGTTTGCCGATGACGGAATTGTGAAAAACAAAAGCCACCTGAGAAGGCCGAAAGGTTCATTATGAAAGTTGCATGCCAGTCGTATCGTACCAGTACTTTATAGATATGCTGGTTGCTTTTATTACGATGTGGAGGCGGCTATTAATTATGATACGTGCTAAAGAAAGCTTCTTATGTAAAAATTGTCTTTTAATTCGTCTATTATCAAAATACGGGCTATTTATAAAGGAAATAGTTTTTCAATTCAAATTTCAAAAATAACGCGGCTGATGAATGTATAGAAAACTAATATAGTCTCTTCTTACAATTTTTTTTTTTTCGTTTCGTTTTTGGCCCACCTCTTACTTCTACTTTTTCTTTAGATAGAAAATTGTAAGAATGGCACTTTGGAGGTGAGCCTCAGTTTTGCATTTTTTTAAGAAAAGCTCCAAGAGGTGCGACATCAAGAATCAAGAAGCGCTTCTTGTACTAGCACAACTTTCGTTCCATCAGTCAGTCTGATTTTCTTGGGAAGGAAAAAATTCCTTGCCGAAAAATTATTCTCTTTTTTCCTTCTTGAAAATTCTCAGGAAAGAGAATTCTTAGAAGAAACCCAAATCTCTGTTCGAAGTTGGCTATTTATAATATATATATACGCGTGTTTGGTGGCCGCCCAACACCCATAAACATTTGAAAGGAAGAGAATGCATTGTACTTTATATATTTTTCTTACAGTTTAGTATTGATAACATGTTTGAAGAGGAAAATAGGAATAATAAGCCCACAAAGAGCTCCATATTTTGAAGTTGTAATTCATCAATATCAAGTTGGCTTTCTAATTTTCAGAAATATTTTGATTTAATTTGTTGTTGAGTATTTTTATTAGTTGACATTAGTGATGAGATTGAAAATCATTTAAAGTGAATTGGGTTGTGTTTGGGCTGATCCAATTAGGGAGGTCGAATGATTCAACAGCAATATTCTTCAAGGTCTCAGATCTGCAATGAGCAGCAAATGTTAAACTAGTCGAGGTGCCCTCGGTGAAGGGATTCCAACGCTTAAGTTAGTTGTGGTCGAAATGAGGTAATCGAATAGAAGAGTAAGAGCATATAGTGTATATGTCATTATCTGGAATGTAGTTGGCAATGAGATATTTAATCTGCTTAAGTGTAAAGGGCTCTTGTCCTTATCTGAGGGTTGTTGGTCATTTTCAATCCCGATGCTATTCATGATAACATCATCTCCTGGTTTCTAGGGTGAATCGTACTCTGGTGGTGTGCCTTTCTGCCAAAGTTGGTAGTAGAGTTGGTGGCAGGGACTGTATTAGGGTGATATGCACCATTAATGCGGAGGTATGTTGCCTGTCAAAGCATTGAATGCGGCCAGGGTATAAGTCTGTGAAATCGTTACATATATGCCATGTCCCTCGTTCTTTGGAATGAGTACAATATTACAAAGTTAAGATAGATATTGAATTTCTACAATGTAACCTACATCTAGGAGTTTTCAAACTTTCTCTTCGATAATCTAGGTTGTCTTGGCATGAAATGTCCTCATCTTCTGTTTGATCAGTTTGTATGAGGGGTCGACATTGAGGCGGTGCACGATTATGCTGGGGTTGATTCCCTGGAGATCAGATGCTTTCCAAATAAAAATGTCAGTGTTTTTCCTTAGAAAATCGACCATAAGGCATTCCAAGTAAGGGCCCAAATATGTCTTGATCCGAGTTCTCTTGTTGGGGTTTTCTTGTTTGAGCTTAATAGTTTTAAATTCCTTGACGGGCTCCACTCGAGTATCCTCCAACTTTCTCTTGTGAGCTTGGACCTCCTCGGGTTCCACTATAGAGGTGTCTCCTAAGGTCTTCAATTATGGTTGAGTTTTTTGCTCCCTTGACTCGATCAAAATGTTGTAACACCTACAAGCTTCCTTGATATTACACAACAGTTCCCCTGTGCCAGCTAGGGTTGGGAATTTAATCTTTTTGTGGTAGGTTGATACAACAACAAAGAAATCATTTAGGGCTGGTCAACTAATGATAACATTATAAGTAAATGGGGCGTCGACCCCTAGATAGTTCACCATCAGAGTCCTTCGAGCCGTTTCCCCAAATGAGGTTGATAGATTGATGGATCCTTCTGAAATAATTTCTGACCCCCCAAACCCAACCAAAGAGGTTTGTATAGGCTCAAACTTCAGTTGCCCTAAGTTCATGTTCCTCCTCTGAGTCTGCCTTCTCACTGATTTTGAGTCCCCTAAGTGAGACCTCTCACAATCATGTTCCTCGAATGGGCAGGCGATCTTCATGGACGGGTTTCTTTCTTTTGTTCTCCCTCTTTGGGTTGACTGACCTTTCTTTATGGGGAATTTGGTCAGTTTTGTCCCCTTCAAATTTTGTGTCAATGGCCACATATTTTTTGAGATAGCCCTATCTGATGAGCCTTTCAATTTCATCATGGAGATTGAAGTATTCATCTGTGTCGTGCTCCTTTTGTTTATGAAAGTGGTAGTTCTTCATTGACTTTTTCTTCACTTTAGTCTTTGTTAACTTCCTTGGTTTTTTGAGGAAATTGTAATGCTGAATGGCAAACAGGACCTCTCTCCTCGGAATATTTAGTATGGTGTAGTCGTGGAAGTTGTGGCAAACAAGACCTCTCTCCTCACTTTCTAGAGAGTGTGAATTTTGTTGAGGCGGAGGGGGAGGTGGAGTTGCGGACCTCCTATTATCCTCCCTCTTAGATGTGGCTCTTCTTGTGTTCACTACTTTTTCAGTTGCAATTTCAATTTTTCCACAGACAGCGCTAAAATGAAATGATGAGATTGAAAGTCATTTATAGTAAATTAGGTTGTGTTTGGGCTGATTCGACCAAGGAGGTTGAATGATCCAACAGTAATATTCTTTGAGGTCTAAGATCCGCAATGAATAAAAAATGTTAAACTAGCTGAGGTGCCCCCGATGAAGGTACTCTGATGCTCAAGTTAGTTCTAATTGAAATGAGGTAATCAAACAAAAGAGTATGAACGTATAGTATATATGGTATTATCTAGAGTGTGACTGACAATGAGGTATTTATGGCCTTCTCCTAGTGGATGATATGTCTAAGATGCCCCTATCAAGTGTAGAGGGCTTTTGTCCTTGCTTAGGATTGTTGGTCATTTCCAATCCTGGTACTATTTCAGGTGGCATTATCTCCTAGTTTTTAGGGTAAATAGTACTTTGGTGGTGCACCTCTTTGCCAAAGTTGGTGGCAGAGACTGTATTGGGGTGGCATGTGTCATTAATGCAGAGGCATACTGCATGTCAGAGCATTGAATGCGACCAGGGTATAAGTCAGCGTCGGAGTGAGCACTCTGATCGACAATGATCGAACAAACAAGGCGATTAATCAGAGGGATGATTGACTAGGCAAAGTGGTTTGAAGCCTCCTATTGGGTATGATCGAGAACAATGTACTTGACCAAGCGGTAGCGGTTGAGTGATTCGGCCCAACTGAGTCCAAAAGTGCCCATTGGGCTGTGAATGTTAAGTGGACCAAGGGTCCCTCTCTAAGGTCGATAGCTTGTTGGGCTATCTCATATCAATTATATTATTTAATGAGTGACTATGAAAAATTAAAAAAAAATTCTTATTTGATATAATACTTTAAATGTTGGTTTTCATATTTAGTTGAATAAATTGAAATTAATTAGAAAATGACATGTTAATTTTAGTTGCTATTTATTTTTTCCCTTTATGTATTAGTTTTGTTATGCAAAAATTATTAAAAAAACGTATTCAAGAGTAATATCGTTTACTTCCTTTTTTTCATCTTCTTGTAACTACTTAATTTAGTTATATTAATTGTTAATATTATTTATTTTAAATAAAAAATTTAAATTTAATCAGTTATATTTTTATAAATTTTTTTAAAAAAATTAAAAAAAATTAAAACCACATGCCTATGCACAACTCTAAAGACGCTGACAACCAGTTAGTGTAGGCTTTTAAAGTACTGACTACAAGCACAAGCTCCTGCACACCTTAAACAAGCCTATACCTTAGGCAATGCTTCTTGTTCAGGGTTGAAATGAACCCTAACAATAATAATTTTAATTTTAATTTTTTTAAAAATAATATTTAATTTTCAAAAATTTATAAAAAATATTCAGTAGTTAAAATAAATTTAAAATAGTTAAATTTTATTTAAAATTTGAACTAATATTTTTTTGAAAAATTAAAATATAAAAGCGCTTACTTAAAATGTATCATAAAATTTTGAATTTTTTATAAATTTATTATTTAACATGATTTAAGTGACACTCACATAATGAAGATAAAACACATACTTAATATAGTGAATAATAAGAGAATATTTGGTTATATTTTGGGGTTGATTATGATATATATTTTGGGAAAATAAATTTTGAGAGTGGGGTTGGGGAATGTGAAAGTGGTATTGGGGAATATGATGAATGTATGTTTATGTTTTGGGAAAATAGGTAGAAAATAATTTGGGGAGTTTAATATATTTTTTTTATATTTTGGAAGGAAACATTTTTTATTGTAGCGATTAAATCAATATTTTTTTATTAGGTTTTTATGGTGAAAATAAAATTGAGTAATATTTTTTATTGTAATAATAATAATAAAATTTATATGATATTTAAAAATATATATATATATATATATATGGAAAAATGGGTAGTTTTGGACGATACTGAAAGCTAAAAGATGGTATTTTTGAAAAGTCTATTTTGACATTTTGGAGAAAAAATAGATGCATGTTTGGTTATGTTTTGGCAAAACACAACTAAGTTTTCACATGTTTTCTTCTAAGGGATGATGACTAGGAGCATAATTAATGTTGTGGAATATTGGAAGAAATATTATACAAAATTATGATTCTATGAAATATGATTGTCTTGCATGTAAATATTTATGACTCTTTCATGGGGCAACATTTTTTAAATTGGTATCAAAATTATATGAAGTAATTGTTATATTAATTAATATTTATTGCAAATATTAACAAAGATTTATTTGAATAAGAAAGTCTAAATCTCCACTCCTTTTCAAATATAAACTCATAATAACTTATCAAATTTATTAGATTTGACAACTGATGTGGAATTATTTGTTGAAATTGAATTGATATACCACAATAGTTTGCAAAATATGTTGATGGAAGGAGAACGGAAATACAACATGTGATTTTTGATGCAACAACATATAGGCGATGCTTTTACCTCTCATCAAAATTCTGTAGGAGGAGGCCAATATGCACTCAATTTAGTAGCAAATATGATCCCAAAATATCATACACAAAGGCAGAGTTCATGACTTGCATGTTGTCACAAGTAGCTTTGCAAATGTTGGGTTCTATAATATTTACGACAGTGGTTCTATGTCTCATCAAGATCTTTTGGGCAGATACTAATATGCTACTCAATTTAATAACGAATATGATCATGAAATCCCATATGCAGAGCAAAACTTAGCCGAACCATAGATACATAGTTTTTGTGATCGAAAGCTTAGTAATTTAGAACCTGAGGATTATGACATAGATGAATTAGCTAATAATGCTATGATACTGATATTAATGTCATGAAAGAGCTAATATCACCATATAGTAAGGAAGCCTCTAATGAAGGACAAGTGTCTAAAATACCAACAATGCTTCTATGATTGATATCTACAACTATATTCAATCATTGCATTCTTTTCTACGATAGAAAATGATCTACTTGGAGATGTCAAGAACATGTCATGTGGTGTGTGGGGGACTATCTATGACTATAGCAACAAAAAACGCGAGTTGGGCATGAGTTTTTAAAAATAAGGAGCATTTAAGGTTGTTGTGAAGGACTTTCTATATAGGTTGAAAGGTGGGAATATCACCAACTTGAGAGTACACCAAATTATGGAAAGTGTTATGCGAACTGGAGTGTAACTAGAATGTCCTGGTGATTTTGCAAGAGAGAATGGGACCACGGAAGATAACAAGGTGTGGAGGCCCTCATGCTTACGCAATGCATGAAGTTTCAATCAATCACCAAAACTTAAGTCAGAATATGATTGCTATAGACTTGTTTGGTCATATTCATGACAATCTAACTTATGGGATAAGAGCATGCAACAAAATGTGAAAAATAAATATGGATACGAAATCTCATATGCCAAAGCGTAGATTGTGTTAAAATGTGCAACAGAAAAACTTTTTCAGACATAGGAGAGCTTAATAAGAATGCTACCTAATTATATTGAAACACTCCAAAAGTGAAATTCAGGAACCATTGTTGAGTATAAGTATTACCGAATAGGGATACTAAGAAAGAAAATGCTGAAGTATGTCTTTTGGGTGTTTTGATCAAGTATCAATTAGTTTAAATATTGTCGCAAATTTATTAGCATGGATAGAATCCATCTATATCTAAAATATAAATACAGATGTTGATTGCAATAGTATGGATGTAAATCAACAAGTTTTATCTTTGGCTTTTGCTATTGTTGATGAAGAAAACTTCATGTCTTGCAAGTGGTTTCTGGAGGCATTATCCAAGGATATGATTAGAGGAATGGGAGGATATACCTAATTATTGATTGACACCATGGACTTTTATTTATTATTAAATGTAAAATTTATTTCATGCCCCCACTAGGGGTATATCGATTTTGCTTAAGGCATGTTTACTTAAACTTCGAAATATGTTTCAAGCACATTTAATTGAAGGATTTATGTTAGAAAGCTAGTTCCACAATTCAAATTAAAACATTTGATAGAATTACGGAAAAAAATAAAGAAAGCTAATAAGAATGTCTGTTCATACTTGCAAAACATATAGAAAACTTAATAGACTTTTCATGGAGGATAACATTGTGGTATTTTGACTATGAACATATCTGAGTACATCAATGGCATATTGAAAAATGCTCCTCAACTACTAATTATAGCTATTGTGCATCAGACATTTGTTCATTGTGTTAAAGCGTTTCTTAATCAATTGATCAATGCTCATATAATGAGGCAGAAACAACAATAATAGACTAATTATGCCTTTAAGTTGCATTCAAGATGGCAACACTACTCTATTGAGCACACTGTGTAAAAGTTTGATTATACTCAACAATCAGCTTCAGATATAGTGTGAATGTACTTAGGATGTGGAAATCACACACATGTTGTGCACATAATACCTCTTAACAAGCATATAATTTACATGCACATGCATTCTACTGAATCTCCAAATTATTGCTATCGTTTGTAATTCATTAGGTGGCAATATGGCTAGAAATGGTTGTCAAATGGTGGCAATATGATCCCCCAAACTATGTGTCATCAGGCTTGGGTCCAAGATAAATATAATAATAATCCTCTTACTACTCTATTGTGAAGTAAAAGTCTATAGCAATAATAGGCTGACCTCGTACTAGTAAGGCCCATGAGATTGCCACATTTGGAAGTGTAACTGTAACCTTTCCAACACGAAAATGAAAGGTGTGTCATTTCTCCACTAAAGTAGTGATCAAATGTAGATTAATATAAAATATTCACAATTATATACACCATTAAATCTCATCTCACATAACAAGTTCAACACACAAACATGTAGCTTTGTGTGTCTTAAGATGGGCCAAAAAAATCTATCTCCTTAGCTCACAGCAAGAGTGGTATCAACATCTCTAGCAAATTCATCCTCAAATCTATGAATAAACTGCATGTGAAGGACACTCAAATGACATGGATCACATACATTTGTAGTGTTCATCCTAAAAACAATAATGAGAGAAATTTTTTGCATATTATTACAAAACATAAAAATAAAAAATAAAAAAGTGCTTGAACAATTATAATAGAGTGCAAATAAAAAAAACACAAAGTAGGGCTTTCATATATTAATAAAGATTATTATAATTGAACTAGATACTATTATAATTAAACTAGATACTTTTCATTTTTTAAGAATGTGAGTGAAATATAACTATAACACCCTTAAAATTTGGTCTTTTGAGAAAATAAAGATTTAGAAATCAAGATATTGGTTGGTTGGATTTTAGGGCCCAAAAAATAAAAAAAAAGGACTTAATTTCATGGGAATTGAAAGTTCTAGGGTCAATTCGTAAATAGACAAGACTTGATTAGATCACATTCAAATTGTTTTGAGGGTTTGCATGAAATTTCTTTTGGTTAAAGGGGCAAAAGTTAGGCACTAACATAGCCTAGGGGTGGAATTGAGGTTTTGCAACTTTCTGTAGGACCCAATTGAAGACTGGAATAAACTTTTGGTGGTCAATCTGTGAATAAGGAAAGATCAATTCTATAAATAATGAATTTTTAATTTCACCCCCTCACATTTCTTTCTTTCTCACCGAAACACCATCTCTTTCTCTCTCCAGTGATCAACACTGGTGATGGCCCAAAGCTAAAAATGAAATCGATCATTATTTTCACCACAACTTTAGGAACATGGTGACCCTATATGCAGGCGAAGATAATTGGAGAGTTGCCAGGAAAATCAGACTAAAAATCCACCATGGTGGAGCTTGACGAGAGTGGTGTTCCAATGACTATTTGATGCAACCCAAGTGTGGGTTTTGAAGCTTTCAACTCAAGGATCATGCTAGGGGTTTTAGCTTCTAGAATAGACCATCGGCGGTGATGGAATTGAGCAAAAATTGAGCAATGGCGCAGTGAGTTTTAGGTAGCAATTGGGCTACAATCTGATGGCATTTGTTAAAATTGATTTTGGGGTTTATTTTATTTTGTTGAGAGGCATTGAACGGTGGTGGTGTTGGCCATATTTGGCAACTATGCATGGCTGCAGCATAGCAGTGACGCTGAGATAGTTTTGTCATCTTGTGGCAGTGATTCTATTGATAGTGCTAGTTTGTGGAAACTGAGTTCGGATATGAAGATTGGTATATATGCATTGGAATTGAGCTTGATGTTTTAATAATGTTTTGGACATCATCTTGCCAAAACTTGTACTCATAGTACAAATGAAGAATTGATATAGGATTTGGATTTATACTCCATGCATGTATAATTTTATAAATTAGTGGGCTTGGATTTGTATTATTGAATGATAAATTTTTAGGATTAATTGAGTTGATTAAGTGATTATACCCTAATTTTGTGGGTTTGAAACCTAAAGTGATAAGATTGGGTTATTGCAAATAATTGGATTGTTATTGTTGATTTGGCACACTATTGCAAGGTTATTTGGTCATTAAGGACCAGATAATATTCCTTTATTGAAGTTAACATTATTAGCATGTTTTTATCGAGGCTATCGATTTAGCTGACTAAGTATAGATTTTATACCATTATTTGTATAATTAAGCTATAAGGTTGACTGAAGATCTTGACAGTGGACCTATTCTTTGGGATTAGGTGATGAAAAAGTGGATCCCATGGATTGGTAGTCGGTAATTGTAGTTTTATAAGATTACAGAGGTAAGGGTTTGCTAATCTGGCATTACTTATAACTATCTGTTCTTATGGAAAAACTCCTACGGGGTTAAATGTGATTTGTACTATACCTGCTCTTAATTATTTAAATACATAAATTGCTTGAGTTCTTTCTTGTTATTTGTTTATTGGTACCTATTCCCTGTAAGGGTTATCTGTTGAATATGCTCTGATAAAAGTTGTTCTTGTCTGTTCTGGCGCCTAGAACTTTCTATTGATACCTATTACTATTCTTGTTCCCAAATTGTACTAGTTATTGTCTTGTTGCTTGTTACCATCTAATATTGTTATCGAATGCCTTACCAGCACACTTGCTTGTTCGTACATCATTATATGGCCGCTTAATTATACTTGTTAATTATTATTGTACTGCCTCTTTGGCTTTTCTACACTATTATCTATTACTTCACTAGCACATATGTTTTATTAGGTATCAACAGAGTGCTAGGGATTTCCCCTTGGGCATTGCAGTGCGCTCTATGGTCCATAATGGCATCTACCATGTACCAAGCCATCGTGCTTGGGTGAGACTAACTAACTGACTCGTGTAAGTTGATCCTAACTGTTAAGCTTAGCACGTGTTGATAAGTTGATCCCAGTTATTAAGCTCAGGATATGCTCATTAGTTAATCCTAACTGTTGAGCTCAAGATGTGCTGTTACATTGCTTCCTACTATTATGCTCAGAATGTGCTAATATGTCCTGGCTAATCGATTGATTGACTAATAATTAATCGACTGATTGACTGACGAATTGACTAAATGACGGGTACAAGGAGAATTTGATATATCTATCCTATTTTGATTTGTTGGACGGTATACATTACTCGAGATTATTTTATTTTGATTGTATTCCAATTGTTTGTATTTTGCTCATGGAGCAATAAGGATGGTGTAGTTTCTTGGTCTAGATCAAGCTGATGTCTAAGCTGAATGAGCCTTTTGTGTTTTCTCCCATACTAATTCGATTGAGAGGAACAGTTCTTCCTGAGCTAAATCGATTAAGATGACCTAGAGCCATTTGAGTTAACAGTCACAACACCCAAGCTAGCACCTATTAGTAACCTTGATTTTGTTATTGACCATGTCTTGATACATTTATGTTCTGACTGCATTGTTTGTTAGTTTATAATTTGTTGAATTATTTCCTCTTCAGTAGAGTCCTTATGAAATATTACTGATTGCTATCCCTTACTAAGTCGTTTGGACTTACCCTCCCATTTTATCTTCAATTTCTCAAACAAGGTTAAGTGATAAACTTGAACTCCATGCTTGGATCATTGAACACATTTTGTAATAGAAAAATGTTTGTATATGTTTATGGGTACTCTTGAACATTTTGTATAACTTAGAGATGTTGTGATATGTAGGATTGAATCGATATCTACAATATGTATATAATGTGGTGTGATAAATGTTTTGGAATTACTGATAGTGTATTTAGTACATATGTTGTATGTTGCGGGATCATCTAAGGCTTGTATATAGTGTTTTGTAAATGTTTGCTTAAGTGAAATTTGCTGCTATTTTTGATAAGTTTGAAAAGTTCATTATGGGCCTATTGTTTGTTTATGTGTTAGGAATTAAGGTTGAACTAAGTGGCATATCAGCTAGGGGTTATTTCGAGTGGGGTGTTACGAAAGTGATATCATAGCCGAGGTTTGTTGATAACCTAAGCATTAAGTATTATTGAAATTTGTGACTGACATTTTGCTTAGGTTAGTTTGAGTATGAATTCTAGGTATTTTTACATATTGGAAAGCTTCTATGCGGTTCAAGGATTTAAGATGAATTTGATTAGTTACCATTAGTGAGATGAGCTTGTGTACTATCAAATATCTATGGGATCTTGCCGTATATTGTTGGATGATTAGATTTATTTCTCCATGAGTTGATTTTGTCTAATTCTTGTCCTTCTTTTATTCTAAAATCTTAGTAGAGTTATTGGAATTAATGGTATCATAAGGAAGTTCCAGTATATCCTTTTTTTGCCTAGAATTGGATGATAGGAAAGATCTCCTAGGTGATGGGTCGTTGACGGACTGGCTCCAAGATAAGAGGCATCTGCTTACCCACAAGCCATGTAAGAACAAAAGGTTTTGCAAACCTCTTAAATGGGTTAGCTAGCAGACCCTGTGTATCAGAGGGCACCGAGATTTGTGCTATAGGGTCAATAGCCAGGTGGTGGAGTAAGAGCTGCTAATGAGATGGCTGAAGATTAGGTATTGGAATGGTTTCTTCATTTCAATCACTTGAAGTTCTTAGGAGACCTTGATGATAGAAAAGCCAAGGAATAGATTGAGAGTTTTGAGAATACTTTTGAGATATTGTGTTATTTAGATGAGTGGAGGGTTTGATTTGCCATGTTGTTTCTAGAAGCTTTCACTTGAAGTTGGTGGAAGATGTTGATTGAAGGTGGACAGTTGTAGGAAACCATTGAGCTTAGGAGAATTTCACCTGAGACTTTATGAACAAATATATCCCAAATGTGGTGAAGCAAACAAGAGAAAGAGAGTTTATGTACCTTGTATAGAGGGCACCGTCTATAAGTCATACGAGGCTACTTTTAGTCGACTGATACAATATGCTTCCTACATATAAGATGATGAAGATCGACAGACTCGATAATTTGTACAAGAGTTGCGGTCGGAATTGACAGAGTGTGTGGCCACTCATGATCTTATAAACTTTAATCCAGCAGTAAGCAAGGCACTACAACTTGAGTCATAATCGTAGGAGATTTGAAAAATTGGGGATAGGGGCCAAAAGAAAAGATGCACCTCGATAGGCAATGGAACGCTGGAAAAAACCAACTAAGACTCTAGGTTGAAAACAGTGCCCAACAAGCCCCTCAATTTGATGAGATTGCAAACTTGACTCAAGGAATGGCACAAAAATAATATGGATTCTGTGGGGGATTTAACCATGAGGAGTTCAAATGTTAGAGGAAACAAGACAAGTATACAGGTTGTGGTAGCAACTAACACTTCTTGAAAGATTGCCCTAGAAGAAAAGGCCCAACACCTGTAGGGAAAGGAAAGTAGGTAATAAGAGCCAGCGGAAAGCAGGTAATACAAGCTCAGGCCTATGCTTTGACAAAAAAAAGAAGCATTGGATCCTAATGAGATAGTAGGAGGTATGATTTCTCATTCTAGAAATTATGATAATGCTATATAAGATCTTGGTGTTTGCATTCCCTTATACTTGTCGTGTTTCCTTGAACTAAATATGAAATTTGAGACTATAGTTTGTCAAATGAAAATTCAGACACCATGAATCAGGATTGCTTAGATGACGATTAGGGATGGGTTACATCTATACAATCTCACACAGATGCCTATCTAAGAGCACAATTTGATACTTAGAAGGGATTAGTTGTATAGCCATCAAGAATAGGTGAACTACTGCACCAAATGCATCATTCTCGAAGATGAGATACTAATACCAACACGTCCTTCTATAGATAACCTCTCCTCGATGCTAGTTATTTTTGTGCTAGAGACCAGATAGATTTTGAAGGAAGGTGGGTGAGAATTCTTTGTGTATCTTATCAACAAACTTTGAGATACAGTTTAAAGTCAAAGAAGTGGAAACATTAGTTGAATACCCAGAAGTATTCTCGAAAGAAGTGAGCTCATTATCTCTCCTACTCCATGTAGAAGAATTATTAGACCTTCTATGGGGACAAGGATTTTCTCAAGGTTGGAGTTACATAAGGGTACAACCTACTAAAGACTGGATAATACCATGTAAAGTGCTTATAGATGCTCTTGAAACCTAAGAGAGCATCAATTGAATGCAAATTTTAACAAGTGCAGACCTTGTATAAAGAAGGTGGCTTTTCTAAAATAGTGAACACATTAACTAAATTAACTCAAAAAAGTTGGCCATTTGACTGGAATGAGGACCTGAACATGAGACAACGCTAATGGATGAAAATTCTAGAAGACTACGATTTTTCCATCACATATTACCTGAAAAAGCAAATATAGTGGCCAATGCCTTAAGTCGAAGAACTAGGATGGCTTATTTACTGGGAGCTGAAGCATTAGAAAGTCTAAGAATAGGTGTTATGTTGAAACTATTACAATGAATAGGATTGCAGAGATAGGTGTAGTCTGAATTACAGGATGAAATATGACAAAACCCAAGCCAATTATATATGGATAATGAAATAGAAGGAAGGGTTGGGAGTTCAGGAGAGTCTGAGTTAATACTGATAATCAAAGTATTCTTGTGTTCTACAAGAAATATGTGTGCTGGAAGAGGTGAAAGAGAGATTGTTAGATAAGGCACACAAGGTAAGATAAATGATGCATCCGAGTGGCTCGTGCCATGTATTCAGACTTGAAGAAGTAATTATAGTAGAATGTGATGAAGAGAAGATGTAGATCAACTAACTGAGTTTGCTTATTTTTTGCCAATCAGAATAGTACTCAGATGAGAATTTGGTGACTAGATTCTTTTAAGGGAGGAGGTCTGTAACACTCTTAAAATTTGGTATTTTGAGAAAATGAGGATTTAGAAATCAAGATATTAATTGGTTAGATTTTAAAGCCTAAAAAATAAATAAGAAGAACTTAATTTCATAGGAATTGAAAGTTTTGGGTCAATTCATATATAGGCAAGACTTGATTAGACCATATTCAAATTGTTTTGGGGGTTTATATGGAATTTCTTTTGATCAAAGGGATGAAAGTTAGGCACTAACATTGCCTAAGGGCAGAATTAAGGTTTTGCAACTTTCTGGAGGACCCAATTGAATATTGGAATAAACTTTTGGGGGTCAATATGTGAATAAGAAAAGATCAATTCTATAAATAATGAATTTTTAATTTCACCCCCTCATATTTCTTTCTTCCTCACTAAATTACCATCTCTTTCTCTCTTTGGATTTATACTCTATGCATGTATAATTTTATAAATTAAACCCTAATTTTTTAGATTTGAGACCTAAAGTGATAAAATTGGGTTATTTCAGAATAACTGGATTGTTATTGTTGATTTGACACATTATTGCAAGGTTATTTGGTTATTAAGGACTCGATTATTTTTCTTTATCTAGGCTGGTGTTATTAGTATATCTTTATCAAGGTAATTGATTTAGCCAATTAAGTATTAATTTTATACCGTTATTTGTATAATTGTGATTGTAAGGTTGAATGAGGATCTCGACAGTAGACCTATTCTTTTGGATTAGGTGAGGAAGAATAGGTCCCGCAGACCAGTAGTCAGTGATTGTAGTTTTTTGAGACTACAAAGGTAAAGGTTTGCCAATTTGGCATTGATTATATCTATCTATTTTTATAGAAAAACCCCTGTGAGGATTAAATATGATTTATACTATACCTGCTCTTGGTTATTGAAATATGTAAATTGCTTAAGTTCTTGCTTGTTATTTGTTAATTAACGCGTATACCTCTGTAAAGGTTATCTCATGATTGTGCTCTAATAAGAGTTTTTCTTGTCCATTTTGGTGCCCAAAACTTCTTATTGATATCTGTCACTGTACTTGTTCTTGAACTAGTTATTATCTTGTTACTTGTTACCATCTCGTATTATTATTAGATGCCTAGTCGGCACACTTGTTTATTCGAACATCATTATATGGCCATGTTGGCTAAATCACACTTATTAATCATTATTGTACTGCCTTGTCGGCATTCTAGACTATTATTTGTTGCCTCACTGACACATATATTTTATTTGGTACCAGCAGTGTGTTAGGGATTTTCCAATTGGCATCGCGATGCACTATATGGTCGGTATGGGCTTTTACAATGTGCCAAGCTATCGCACTTAGGTGAGAATGACTAACTTACTAACTAGTATAAGTTGATCCCAACTCTTAAGCTAGGGACGTGATGACAAATTGATCCCAACTGTTAATCTTAAGACGTGCTGATAAGTTCATCCTAGCTGTTGAGCTCGGGACGTGTCGTTAAGTTGCTCCCCATTTTTATGCTTAGGATACGCTAAGATATCCTGATTGATTGATTAACTGATTTGTTGACTAACTGAAAAATTGACTGATGGATTAACAGACTGAATAACTGATTGATGGACTGACTAAATGATTGGTATAAGGAGAATATGATATACCTATACTATTTTTATTCATTAGACAGTATATGTTACTTTAGATTATTTTATTTTGATTGTATTCCAACTATTTGTATTTCTCTCGTGGAGCAACAAGGATCGTGTGGTTTCTTGGTCTAGATCGAGCTAATGTCTAGGCCGAATGAACCATCTACATTTCTTCCTATATTGATTTGGTTGAGACGGACAATTCCTCTTGAACTGAACTGGTTGAGATAAGCCCGACCTGTTTGAGCCGACAGTCATAACTCTCGAGCTAGCATCTACTAGTAACCTTGAATTTGTTATTGATAATGTCTTGATACGTTTATGTTCTGACTACATTGTTTATTGGTTTATGATCTATTAAATTATTTACTCTTCAGCGAAGTCCTTATGAAATATTACTGATTGCTATCTCTCACTAAGTCCTTTGGACTTAACCCTTCCCATTTTATCTTTGATTTCTCAGATAGGGTTAAGTGATGAACTTGAACTCTAGGCTTGGAATGACGAACATATTTTGTAATAGAAAAACATTTACATAGGTTTATGGGTACTTTTGAACATTTTATATAACTTAGAGAAGTTGTGAAATGTAAGATTGAATCGATATTTGCATTATGTATATAATGTGGTGTGATGAGTTTTTTAGAACCACTGATGGTGTGTATTTAGCACCTATATTGAATGTTATAGGATCATCTAAGGCTTGTATATAGTGTTTTGTGGAGGTTTGCTTAAGTGAAATTCACTACTATTTTTAGTAAGTTTGAAAAGTTTGTTATGGGCCTGTTGTTTGTTTATATGTTAGGAATTAAGACTAAACCGAGTGGCATTTCAGCTAGGGGTTATCTCAAGTGGGGTGTTACAATAACATAGATTACAATTATTTGAATTTTTTGGATTTTTCCTTTCAATTTCTTATTCATCAAGTTTGATACAAATAAAAAACATAGAACATAGGACATGAATTATAGTATTGGAACAATCAAGAATGTCGAGAAAGGTGGATAATTTTGGTTTTGAATATTTTAAGTAGTGGCTTGGACTTGAAGATGAGTTTGTTGTCCTGCACATGTTTAAGGCTAATCTATTTCATTTTGGACCCAAGTAGTATCATCTGTGCCTGCAGCACGTCACTCTCTCAGGGCTGGGATATAGATTAGTTTAATATTAGGTTCATAGCAATAATCTTGCACCCATATTGGCTCGAACCTCTCTTGATATGTGGCAAAATAAATACAATGTATGATTTTATGAATGCTACAGAGTTTATCCCCAAATATCACCATGCACTCATTACACGTGAGCATGGAATGCTATGTTGACCCCATTTTTTGCACGAGCACTCATGTGTCCTAAGTTTGATGACATGTGCATGATTTCGACATCTTGTGTGCATTCACATTATAATTGAAGCTAATTATTGTGTTAAACCTTTGCATAATATGCTTAATAAAAGTTCTCTTTTGAATACAAATTAAATGCATAATATCAACCCATTTTTGTTGGTTTTGCCTCATTATATAAGCTTTACTTAGCTATTTAACAAACATTTTGACATAATGAGCAAATATCTGATGCATAATAGTTATATTTGGTAATCAATAAGCATCCTTCTATAATTCATTGATGCACTCAGACATTTTTGTAGTCAAAATACTGTAACACCACCCTTTATCACGAGGAAAAAATTATTATGTTTTGTCAATATTTTGCAACTATAAATAATAAGCATTTTAATTATTTTTTTTCATTTTCTCCATTTTCCTATCAAATGTTTTAATCTGGATTGCAGAATTGCTTTCCAACATAAGTCCTTCAATTGGATATTTTTAAAATGTTTATTGAAGTTTGAATAAACATACATTAGGCAAAATCGATGTACTCCTTGCGGGGTTGTGAAATCAAGTATACGTTCAACAATAGATAGAAGTTTACCATGTCGATCAAAAATTAGGGACATACCTTCCGTCCCTCTAACAACGTGCTTGGATAATACCTCCAAAAACCATTTTCAAGGCATGAAGCTTTCTTCATTAACTATGGTGAAAGTCAATGGTAAAACTTGTGTATAGATGGTTTTCATCCATTGTAATAATTTTGCGGTAATGTTTAAACCTATTAATATACAGTTGGAAAAGCCTAAAAGACATACTTCAACATTCTTTGTCTTGGTATCCTTGTTTGGTGATGCTCTTACACAACAATGGTTCTTGGATTTCACTTTTGGAGAGCTCTAATATACTTGGGTAACATCCTTAATGAGCTTTCCCATATCCTCAATTTTTTTTTCTTTGCACATTTCAATGCATTCCGTACTCTGACATATGAGATAGATCTTTTTCAATTATGGAGAATAATGAAATGACTGAATATAAATATAGATAATCAACTATAGAGAGAATATTAATATCCTAAGCACTTGTCCTTGATCAGAGGTCCCTTCATTGTGTGGTAATATACGTTCTTCCTTAACACTAATATCAACATCATAGCATCATTAGCTAATTTATCAACATCATAATCGTTAGACTCTTAATTACTAAGTTTCCAATCATGAAAGTTGTCTGTCAGTGGTTTAAAGGAGTTTTGCTCTACATATGAGATTTAAGTATGATATTCGCCATTAAATTAAGTAGCATATTGGTGTCTGTTCCAAAATATATTTGATGAGAAGTAGAAGTAGAAGGGAAAGGATCATGATAAGATGTAGAATCACCATTGTAAATATCACGGATCTTGATATTTTTAAAGCAATCTCTATCCATGGGCAAAGTCATGAATCCCTGCCTCCATATATGAAATTTTGGCCTAATAAATGTTACTAAATTGAGTAGCATATTAGCTTCTTCCTAAAGGATTTTGATGAGAGTTAAAAGCACTGTCTATAGCACATTGTATCAAAGTAACATGGACGATTTCAATTCTCATTCCATTGACATATTTTCCACACTACTGTGGCATGTCCTTCAACAAACAATTCTAAACTACTTAAGTTGATCATCGTATTTAATCAATTTGCTAAATTACTATAATTTTCTACTTGCAAAAATGTGGATATTCAGGCCTCTTTATTGAAATAAATCTTGACAAATATTTTCAATAAAAATTGACTACTATAATCCATCACGTCATATAGCTTTGACACCAAGTCATGAAATGTTGCTCAATAAAAGAGTCATAGATATCTATGTGCAAGATGACTATATTTTACAAAATTAGAGCTTTTTATGATATTTAATCCAAAATATACCCCAACATTAATAATTCTCATATCCGTCACAACTTTAAAGAAAATATATAGAAATTTATTATTTAATGTGTCAAGTGTTGTTTTATCTTCATTATATCAATATCACCTGAATCATTCTAAGCAGTAAATTTATAGAAAAAAATTATATTATATTTTAAGTATAACTCTTTTATATTTTAATTTTTTAAAAATATATATTCAAATTTTAAATAAAATTTAATTATTTAAAAATATTTAGTTAACTATTGAATAATTTTGTTAATTGTTTTTTTAAAAAATTGAATATTATTTTGAAAATTTAAAATTTAAATTATTATTGGTAGGAGTGATGTTAGCTCTAACAAGAAATGCTGACATTAGACCTAAAGGGCACGTCTATTGAAGGCATGCTCTGCATGTGTGTTAAAGGCACATAAATAGGCATGCTCCCAAGACGTGCCTATTAGTGTCTTTAGAGGCATGCATAGGCTTGCATTTTTTAAAATTTTTTAATGTTTTAAAATTTTTTATAAAAAAATTATAATTAATAATTGAATTTAAATTTTTTTATTGAAACTTAACAATATTAACAATTAATATAACTAAATCACATAGTTAAAGTAAAAGAATGGAAGTAAACGATGTTATACACTGATACCATTTTTTTAATTTTTGCACAAAATAACTAATATTTAAACAAAAACAAAAATAAAAAATATAGCAAGTAATATTGACTTGTTATTTCCTAAGCAATTTTAATTTATTCAACAAAAAGAAAAAAACAACATTTAAACAACTATATCAAATAATAATCTTTTTTGAATTTTTCGTAATCACTCATTAAATAATCTAATATCAAACTTAATTAATAAAAATATAATCTTGACCAACAAATTTGTAGCGCCCTACTCGATAGGTGTTTACTTCGGGCCAAGGTGCTACTCATATCAATTTAACAGTAACATATCATGGCTAAACTGCACATGAGCGCAAAATCACTTCAACCAAATTAGATACTAATATTATATTAGTTCTAATACATAATATTTACAACTTAGCATCCTAACATATGATTAGGAAATCTTGCACAATAAATAGATACTAGTATCATAAACCTACATGTATACAAAATATTTACATAAGACGTCACAGTTCAAGCTTACATAACCCAATTTTACAGAACAAGTCTAATAGTGTTGAACATCTAGTGGCTATCTACAAACCATTTATACCAAGTTACAAGTGTGCCTAAATTGTTTGTCACTTTTCACACCTTATCTATGAAGAGAATCAAGAACATAGGATAGGTATAAGCTAGCAATTAATTTACATATAAGAATATCACTTAGCGAGGTGATATATAGCAATTAATATACATATAAGAATATCATACAAGAAGAAGATAACCATGGTGTTTTGAAAGAAACCAAAGAAGTTGGGGGCTAATAAAAGGTTTGCACGGTGCTAATTCCATGACAACATGAACTATTATAAACAAACCTTAATATCCAAGGTTTAGAATTAATCAATCAGTATGAAATATGATTATACAAATAGTGGAGCTCAATAGTTAATAAGAAACATGGTTGAACAATGGATCTGTTGGGTCTCCAACCTTATAACTCCCATAGATCCGTATAAAATAATTCCTTTATTTTTCCAATTTTTGAATGATCAGCTCAGACAGTCAGTCAGTATGGTATAACCGATTACATGTTGATTCTACATTTGCAGACAGCTACTTCCAATTGCTTGTGATTCAGGATCATGGTGGGTACTAGCCTAGAAACCAATCACCGTTGGTCCATTCCACTCGATTTTCTTTTTAGTTTTAGTCCCTAGGCCCAATTTCTCCCAAGAACATCAATAAATGTTTGGTTTTCCAGCAGTAGATTTAGAAAGTAAACCATAGTACCATAATCAAATAATAGTAAAACCTAATAAGCATAGATAAGGGCTATCTATTCGATCGACAAAACCACATCAATGAAATTTTTAAAAGATCAATAAATTATTTACATAACCAGTTGACAAGGCTAAGGAATATAAGGAACAAGAATTTATCAGAAGTTAAAAAAAGGTCCCAAACATTGAGATGGTTGCAAAGTGAGCAACACAAGTGTAAACAACGATTGCAAACAACAATGGCAAATAGGTAAGACTTGTGCAAGCGAGTCTCAAGTCATGATTAATAGATGTAATTCTTTTCCCAGCAATAACATGAACTATCACCTCACTTTGTATCCTACGCCCATGACAAGGGTCCTTTACTAGCTGGGAATGCTAGGGTCCTCATCACCTATTTGCAACTAAAATGAGATATAAGTATCAACACTACTAAATAGCATATGTTATCAATAACTATGATTATTTAGCATTTTAGTTATATTCATTCACTTATTTCTTTGCAAGTTTTCATTCTAATCAGGGTGTGAACTATTTAGGTGTGTATTGGGCTAAAGTTTAGTCTAATCGACCAAGTAGCAGGTCGATAGTGTTTGATATGTTATTGGGTAAAGTCTTGCAATCAATAGCAAACACCAGACTAGTCGAGGGGATCTTAGCTAATGCACTTTAATGCTCAAGTCAGTATAATAGACTAAAAGATAAAGTAATAGAATAAGGGCTTTTGATAATAGTGTGCATACTTTGTTGAAGGATGGGAATAAGGTAGTTATGGCCTTCCCTGTGCAGTTGATATGTCCCTGATTCCCTTGTTGCATAGAAAGGGCTTTTGTCCTTACTTGAGGACCTTTAAGTTTTCTCCAATTTTTTTACTATCCCAAGTAGCACCATTCTCCAGCTTCCCAAGATAAGGTGGTACACTGGAGGCGTGCACTTAGGGGTGTAAACGGATATTAAACGGATCGGATATACACTTTTCATATTAGTGTTCATTTAACTTTTCGAATATCCAGATATGGATAGGGATTTGACGAATATTTAAAAATAATATCCAAATTCATATCTATTGAATATCGATTGAATTTGGATATATCTGTATTCGATTGTAATTATTTAAATTTATTCATATTTTATTGAACTTATCCATATTCAAATTATTTTTTTATATTCATATTCGATGCTAATTATTTAAATATCTATTTACAAATATCCAAGTATGTGAATCTATGAATCTATCATAAATATATATTTTAATTAATAGTAGAAACTATATAATTTCTTTAAAAAGAAAGCAATAAAACAAGTAGCATAATTTCTAATTAATAATTAATTTTATAATTGATAGCAGCATTGAAGTATATTAATTATAAAGTCAACCAACAATAATTATGTTGATTAACTTTATTCTTCAATATTTTTCTCTATATTATAATGATTCTTTAAATTTATTCTTGTTGCTGCCCAATTCTTCAATTATAATTTATATATACATATATGGATTATGAGATTTTTATTAAAAAAAATATAAATAATATATTATTTAATAAATATATATTCAGAGCAGATACTAAACGGATCGAATGCGCATTTACCATATTCGTATTCATTTATAATCGGATGTGTATTGATCGAATACGGATAATATTCACTTTAAACGGATGCGGATAAATTTTGTACAAATGGATATGAATGTGAATAGTAAATTTTGTACAAATGGATATAACAACCCTACGCACACTAGCTTGGTGCAGCAAGGTAGGTAATATTGGTAGTGACATGTGCCATTAATGTGGAGGCATACCACGTGTTAGAGCATTCAATGTGGCAGAAAGGCTATTGTGTCTGCTCAACCTCCTCAGTTGAGATAGATACTTCTATAAGTAGACTATGGTCGACAAGGTGGCACTCTATTGCATTCAAGTCTCCCTGATCGAATGCTGAACAACATATCTCTGGCAATAATTGATCATATTATGGTCGACAGGGGTGAATGATGATATTTGCGTTGATGGATATGGGCTAGTGAGGTTGAGACATGATCAATAACATGGTTGGTCCACAATTGGTTATGCCCAATAGGTAATTGGGTTGCGTCACACCATATCTTTTACTTGGTCAAATGTTATTAGGTTGGGCATATTGGGCTATCCCACATCATATTCTATCTTGACATTCTTGTCTAGGTATTCAGATATAATAACTTCCTTCTTTCCCACCACCTAATAAATCTAGATATTAAGTTTGCTCGATAACAATCTCGTTCAGGCTATCAAAGTTCCATTCTATTATTGAGGTTCGAGTCCATATTCTTGAAATTAGTGTACTTAACTATAATAATCAATTCTTATCTCAGTTTATAATTTTGACTTTCTAAGCATTCCACTTGGGTCAAACAATATCATTTGTGTGTTTTATAAATTATGGAACCTCATTCCAATTTCATTATTAATACTCAAATCAATATTCTTAGCTCGTAACTAATAAATTTAGTTCATACTTAAAAATTTAGTACTTTCCTCTATAATAGTCAATTCTTATTCTCATTATACAATTCTAACATTTTAACTTGCTGCTTTGACTTAATTAATATTAATTATGTCTTTTATACAATTCCATGCCTATATTTCACTTTTATAACTGGCAATTAAATTAATATTTTTAGTCCATAGCTAATTAATTTAAACAAAATTCATGAATTTAATAGATTCTTTTTCCATTCGAGTAAAAATTTCATTACCAATTCATAAATTGGCTTCTCGATCTTATAAATCAATTTAATTAAATAATAATTAGTCTTTTATTGTCAAATTCAAGTCCACATCATTTTATAACTAAATCATATCCAATTATTTCGATTTGCATCTTAATTCGGTTCAATTAACTCAAATTTACATCAAAGTCAACTTAACAATTTATTTGAATCGAATCAGGAAACATTTAATTATTTAAACAAAATTTCATCAAATTGACCAAGTTTGAGGTTAAATCAAAGTCCTAAGCCAACTCGCATGTGTTCGGACTATTGTGTCAGAGGTCAGAGGTTCTATTTCTTAGCTGCTGAAGCCACGTCGTGCTCTACCGTTGGAGTTGTGCACGACCTCCACCACTAGGTGTGCCTCATTGCGTTGGTCACAACGCTCCAATCAATTTCATGCTCTAACACCCAATTACCCTTTAATTGAAGAAAAATATCCATTGGGGCCATTTCACCTTTCTGCTTTAATTATTTTCATGTCGATGACCCATTTGCAAAATTGAAGCCACCGCTGTGTTCTACTCTCTGAGCCCATCAAATTACACCATTAGTTTCTAAGTTTTGGTCATTGGAACCACTATAGCCACCACCACCGTTACTTGGCGTTCACTGGGAATTTTTAAGAGAAATTGGTACCATTGCATTCATTACAACAAGAGGAAAAGAATGGTCTTGTTTTTTAAATTCATGGGCATTCATGAAAATAGATTAGTGAAGAAGATGACAGTAGGTTAGAGTGGAATGAACAGAGTGAAATGAGCAGAGAGCCATCTAGTTTTATTAGTTTAGCCTCATTTTCATTTTTTTTTTTTGAAAAATTTCAATTCCCCCAAAACTTTTTTCTTGTGTGAAATTTAGCCCATCAATTTTCTAACTTTTAATTGCTCACTCTCACTTCCTAAGTGTATTACATTGGTCCCACTAACTTTTTAAATCTCTACAATTAAGTCCTTTTTAACTGATTTTCTAACCGCTCAAATTTTCTAATATTCAATTGAGGCCATAGGAATTAAAATGCAATTCTTTTTACCCCTATTTTTATCTTCCTTTAAAATCTCAATTTTAATTTAATTTATTAAATCCAAATTTTTGGAATTTTTTGTATTTATGAATTTAGTGGTGTTACAAAATTAAATTAAAATATTTTTAAAAATTAGAAAATTAACCTAATATTTGTGAAGTACAATTAATTCAAAACAATGAGCTCCTTATAAATTTATTGTTTATACTTTTCTCTTCCGAAATGTTATCAGTACCAAACTGTAAGAAAGACATAAAGTGTACAATGCGTTATTTTAACAATGCAAAATAATAACACAAAATAGTTAAAAAATATAAATTTAAAATTTAGAGCAAAAAATTAAATTTGCCTTACACCAGAATATTTTTATGTTGCTGGAAATACTAATTTTTTTTCTTTTTCGTCTTTCTTCTTCTTTTTTTTTTCACTTTATTATTATTATTATTATTATTATTATTATTATTATTATTATTATTATTATTATTATTATTATTATTTTCTGTTTTTTTTTTGGGTTCACTTTCCCTGTTTTCTCCTCCTTTTTCTTCTCTTTTCTCCTATTTCTCTTTCTTCTCTTTCTCACTCATTTCCTTCTTTCACTCTTCTCTCCCTTCCAAATGATTATGGATGTTGGGTGGCCACCCAACACTCAAATATATATACACACACTTTTTGTGGCCCTAACAAAGTTTTGGATTCCTTTCCCAAAATTTTCCTTCTATATATACATTGTGTGGGTGCCGGCTGCTGGCCAACACTAGAACAAAGTTTTGGGTTTCTTCCCTAGAATTTTCCTTTTCGAGAATTGTCGAGAAGGAAAAAAGAATACTTTCTTAGAAAGAAATTTCTTCCTTTGCAATAAGACTAGTTGGTAATGATGGAGTGAAATCCGTGTCAATGCAATAAGCACCCCTCTTTAATTATCTTTTCTAAAAAATACAAGAACAAGAAGCACGCGTCTAGCATTTCCCTAAAGAAAAAAAGAGAAACACCTCTATTTGAAAAAAAAACAAAAAAGAAAAAATTGCAAGAGGCGTGTCTTCAGAGAACGATTTACCTAGGATAACAAGTGCATTTTAGGATAATCTTAAAACTAATTGGATGTATTCTGAAAAAGCAAACATGAAACTTTGTGATCTACAGTAACATGCAGGAGAACCAACATCGCTGATAGCATCTGGTTTAGGCATTACTATTAAATATGCAGCTTGTAGAGATGTGGCTGAAATATGGCTCTGAACATGGAATGAAAGTTTTGAAAATACAGAAAGTAGCATAGTGATCAATTGCTCTATTAGATTGAGATGAGCCTGAACAAGAGTTATAAGAAACCTAGTTAATATTCAAAGAATAAAGTGTCATCTGTTTAGCCGCAGTGAAGCTAATAGATTGTCCCAGATTGCTCTGTCCTAACATCACCAATAGGCTATTTCATATGTTGCTTTTGTAGGTTTTGCCATATGCTAATGCAAATTTTGTATATGTAGGATTTGGTCATAGTTTCTATTGAAAAAAAAAGAAACTTACTGGTGCTAAGCTGACTAATTCACATCGTTATAAAATTGATCATATCATAATCCCTTCAAGTTGATCCATGCTTTATGCTTATATTCTTATCCCTCTGAAATGTTGAACCATTTGAGAACAGTTTTCCTGAACATTTCATGGCTTTCAAGAAAGCGTGAAAGGTTACTATTGCAACACATGTTTTGAAGCTTGGTGATATTAAGATAACTGACAAAATGGATGCTAGAAGGGATGGTAATGTCCTGGTGATATGGACTCGTGTAATGATGTGTCATTGTTTGAGGCTGGAGTTGTGCATGAGATTGTGAATCGGATTTAAAAGCCGGGTAAGGAAGCCGCACTTGAACCAACTGACATTTTGGAACTCTTCTTTAAGTTCAATCTGATGGAGATAAAAACATTCACATCAAATTTTTGAATCACAAGAACTATACATCGAAAATCCATGCATTTGATCCATCATTGCTTCCCTCTGATTTAATTCCAACTCATGCTGTGATTCTTGCTAAAGAGAATTCCTGTTGAGTCTCAAACCTCTCTTCTCCTATCATTTTGGCTATACCAGCTCTAGTATTCATCACGTGATTTTTATAAATAATCCACAGTGATCATCAAAATGAGCAAAAAAATTCTTTGTGATAGAAAAAAATATATGTACAAAAGCACTTTTATATTTTTAGAAATCATGCAGCAAACGTCCCTTATAGTGCTTAGGACACCTGCAGATATTTGCATTTGGACCTGTATTTTTATATAAAAGAATGATTATACCCTTATTCATCAATCGTTGAATTTTTTTTTAAATCAACAATTCAAATTAAATCATATTATATTCTTAATATATATAAGGTATATACAGTATAATATGTCATCATACTTGCATATATATATATATATAATGCATATATAATATATGCACAATATGGAAGGTATATAATTAACCCCATGTCTACCACACTACATCAACTGCCATGGCCCTATCGACACCTTGACAGTCATTTGGTAGGTTGCCATGGTTGCTGCTGGCAACCCGCCATGGTCATGGTAGCATGCCCTAAGAAAAGCAGTGCCAATAGCTGTTGGCCGGCACCACTATAAAAAAGAAAATTATAAATAGATGGTAGCTATTGGTTGCCATCAACACATGTGCCATGGTCAATGGCACATTAACTGGCAATGCATGTGGCAGCCAGGGCTATGGGGAGATGGATGGGGATGGGTGGATGGGAGGGTTGTTTTATATATATAACTATATATATTTGAAAAGGAGCACCACGCAAGGTGTGTGCTGTGCCTTTGGAATTGCATGATAAATTTTTTGACATTTATATATGCTTCGTTAGAGGACTGATAGCAGACAATATAATATTATAGATGGAAGCATTGCAAGTTGTGAAGCACACATGTGAAAGGGTGGCCATGAACGAGCTAATGGCTTATGTGGAAAACTTGGCTATCTGAACAGAAAGGTTCAACAACACAGTAGTCTCTGTAGCAAGCTAGCTGTCTTTAATCAAAAAGAGAGTCAAATCTTTCTAATACTTCATATAATACTTCATTGTAAACAATTTAAACTAGAGGTCATAGTAACGTGTGGATTTGAATATGTATTTTGATGGTAATATTTAGATTCAAATATGGTTGCTTAAATCCATACTTAACCTCACTACTAAAAAGAAAAGGTGATTTGCGATGGAAAAAATTCATCGCAAAATCTTTGATCGCAAGCATATGCGACTGATATTTTCGACGGAATTTTCCATCGCAAATTGTCAACGGAAAAATCCATCACAATTTTGCAACGAAAATTGCACTAAAAATTTTGTCACAATTTCTGTTGCAAAATCTATTTTTTGTGATAGAATTTTGTTGGTCGTAAAACGTAATTTTTGAAGAATTTTTGTCACAAAATATTTTAATTTTTTTGCAGCATTTTTTAAATATTAAAAACCTGTAATCAAAGCATAATACATTCATAAATCCAAAATCACCATATTTAACGATATTTATAACCATCAAATGATAAAACATCAAATCTTTCATAAAATCCAAATATAACATTAAATAAAAAAAAATATTTGTAAATTCAACAATATATAAGTATTAAAATGTAACTACCATAGTATAATTATCTTAACACAGTAATACCCAAATGCATAAGTCAAAATCAATCATCATCCTCATTCTCATCATCTATGTTTCTTCGTGGCTATTCATTAATAGGTCTGATAAGGATGGTGTAAGAGATACCTCTAGCCGAGATAAATGAGCGCTCGGTGCCATGAAGGAGAGATTTGTAGGTAGATAAAACGGTGATGTATTAGGTTGAAATGATGGTGATGGGTTATGCATATTCTACTGCATGAACATTTATCACATTATCACCTCCATATCCATGAATTTTTGTTTAAATATTGTATTTTCTTCCTGATACACCGTCTTTTTTTTTCAACATTGTCACTTCTTCTTTCAATGTCCTAATTTGTTCACTTTCATAGGGTAGATTATTTGGAAGTCCTCCAGATGAGTGACCCAAGACAAAGGAAACATCACTTCTAAGTCCATAAATCCACCACTTCTTCAATCCACCTACTGTATCTTTTCACACCTGCATAAAAAATATTACTACAAATTAATAACAATCAAATATTTCAATTGAAAAATAATATAAAATATAAATTAATAATTTAGAACTTTCACCTAAAGTTAAGATGACTTGGGCACTGAAGAATTGTCAACACCATCACTTGAATTTTGATTAGAGAACTCTTCTAGTCGATTGTTGAACGTATTCTACACATGAAGTACATGGAATGATTAACTTATATAAAAATTAAAACTTTCTGCATTAAAAAGTAACATATTTATATTACATTTAAACTTTCTAACATAAAATTTATAATATTTAAACTTTCCTAGTTTTTATAAAACATACTACTTACATAAGTATTTTGTGCATATTCATAAAACCATATGCATTCACCTCTTTCATTTAATGCAGAATGTGTATGCATAAATGATCCTGCAAGTCCAAGTGAGTGTCCAAGTTCTTTCTCCTACATCCAAATACATTTATCAAGAATCAATTATAATTAAAATTAAATATTGATACTTTTATTAAAATTACCAATTTATCTTTGTGGGATAGGTGTGAGATACATCCACCCTGATGAAGTGGAAATCCAACACCTTTGCAATTCGATGCCCAATTTGCTTTATTCTGAGTACTTATTTTTTTGAATCTATCATTGGCCCATTTTTGAAGTAATTCATCCCACATTTCATCTCCCATCCAAATGGGCTTCTTTTGGGATTGACGTGCTTGTTGTAATTTATTTTTCAATATCTACGAGCCATGGTGCTCAAATATTTTGCAAATCAATGCACCCTCATGTTCATACCATGTAAATTTTTTCTTAGGCACATAAAAGAATTTAAAACATTTAGAGAACTCTTCCATTTTGATATGGACTTAAGAAAAAAAATTTAGTACTTAAAATAATTCTTACTTCAAACTCCCCAAACCACATTGTTCTAACTCCATCTAGAATTTTTTTCTATGACCTCCAAGATTGTCATAAGTGCCTTTTAATAATATTACTTATTTCCTGGGCACATGCCAATTCCTCGGAGACCCTGTCTCACAAAGATATTTTTACAACATATATTAAAATAATAAAATATAAATTATTAGTATACATAACATTATAAATTACTGTAATTAAAAGGATTAGAAAATATTACTCTCTCCCTCGAGGCCAAATAAATATCCTCTAAGTAACATCCGTATTCCTTATATCTGTAGATGCTAGTGTAGATGACATAGATGAGGGAGTAAGTGATGCATCTAATGGAGAACTACTCGACACCACACCTGGATAAGTGTGTGGAGGGATATATAACTCTGATTCAGTATTAGATGGAACAGCCTTGCCTTTTCCTTTACTATCACTCGACATCTATAACAAATATTAATTTTGTAAATTATTATAGATAAATAACATCAAACAAATCACCATCATAAATGTACAACCAATCATAAAGATTGCAATCAATATAGTACATGCAAATATGGACTAATTTGAGATGATATTGTTATAAATTTGAGGGGAAAACATCAAAAAAATCCTAAGGGGGTTTAAAACTTGTCATCTTCCAAAAATTTAGGTATATTAGTCTTTTTATTGATGTTATAACTTTCTGTCAAAAAATCTAATAATGACTAGATATAATTAGCTAAATTTGAAAATGTGTATCTATCTTTATAGTAGATATAAATATCTTAAATTCAGTTACTATGCTAGATATATATAGAAAACACAAAAAAATGCTATAGAGGTCATTCATACTATTCACATAAATATATTACTCATTTTTTACCATAAATTATTGAATTCTGCATTGATGATTTTATAATAACATTTTTCTAAATATATTACTCAAGTAATTAAACTATAAATTATTGAATTATGCATTGATGATTTTACATTGTCATTATGTACATGTTTGACTATGGATAGATCACATTGGGTAGCACTACTCAATATAATTGAGTAGCATGAAAATTGCCGATCGACAAGTTAAAGCCACCATTCTGGGAAGTATAACTGTGTTTCAAATTGATAATATATATAGTACATCAACAATGAATATTTTGATAAATTCACATTACATAACAATAAATTAAAAAACTAATCATCCTCGTCCTTCTCCTCCTCCTCGTCTTCCTCCTCATCTTTGTCATCATCCTCATCTTCATCATCTTCCTCTAACTCTTCATCATCACCTATCACTTGATTATTTTCTAGATATATTTCTTCATGAGGTCCCTTAATATCAAGTAAGTCACCAATTGGATCGGTATCAACAATTACATTAATCGTGGTAGGTGGTTCTTGTAAAGCTACCTCTATAGTATGACGTTTATCCACCCTACTTCTTGGTCTTATTTTGATCACAAACTGCCAATGAACTTTATCTCTTTTAGCACCAGGATCAAGAATATAATACACTTGGGATGCATGTTGAGCAATGATGAAATGATCAAACTTTGAATATTTTTTATTTTTTTTATTTCAATGATATCATACTCTTTGTTTATCCTAATTCTATGGTTAGATAGTGTATCAAAGCAATGACAGTTAAAGAGGAAAACTTTCTTTTTAGGTACACTTGGATACTCTGGTAGGATTATTTCCTTCAGCTTTCCATAAAATTTTGATGATTCTTCACCTTTAAGACACACTCCAGAATTGCACGTATTTTTATTCATTGCCAACGAATCTATATGAAATACATTTTTGTTAACAAAAAAACGACGCCATGTCTTGACTTGTCTCATAGGACCCCACGTTATATCCTTTAAATATTGATTTTGTACCATATTTTTTGGAACTATGCACCTATAAATAATAGCAAGGAATTGAATAATTAATATAGTTTTTATTAGTTAACAAAGAGAATTATTTTTTTAAAAGGTTTTTAATACTTACATATTTTTGGAACCAATATACAAAATAATCCTCAACAGATTGCTCCACTTGAAGGTCGCTAATGAAGGGAAAATAATGTCGAAGGTATGCTTTATACGTCCTAAAATATATTAAGCTTGAACATTAGTTTTATTTTTTCAATTCAAACTTATTAATTAAAAATGAATTTATATTGAATTGGAAAGTAAGCTTATTTGAGAAAAAGGCAAGACTTCGTCACAATTTATAAGAACTTGCAATGAGGTAGCTTTCTACTTAGCATCATTCAACCGTCTAGTAGTACACTTACCAGTAGGTTGTCCAGTTTGATTAAACCTACATAATTTCAATTTTGTTTTATCTACACATCTTGCCAAATTTGAAGCATGCCCATCTAGCATTTTAAAATTCTCTAGCCAATTACACAACTCTTGCCTTTGATCTCAGTTAAGGAGAAACAAGCTTTCGATTTGATGTATTTTCAATTTGGTAAAAGTCTCAAATGTAACCTCGATCTCCTACCATATTCCTCCAAGTCAAGCCTTTCCTTCTCATTGTCCTTAGTCTTATCTTTGACATCCATCAAGGTGTTAAGCACAATTTCAAAGATATTCTTCTCAATGTGCATAACATCCAAATTATGGCGAACCAAGTTATCTTTCCAATAATGCAATTCCCAAAATATACTTTGTTTTGTCCAATTATATGATACACCATATCTAGGTAATTTACCAAAAGTTACTGGCAAGTCAGTGATTTTGGGAATATTACAAATCCTCTCCCATATTTGTTGACGATCAATCTAAGAGGTGCCACCTATTATTCAATCCTTCCTTTATAAAATACATCTCTATTCCTCCTGGACATGTGATCTGTAGGCAAGAACTGATGAAGTCAATCAAATCGAGACACTTTTCCACCATTCTTCAATCTAAATGCCTTAGTTCGCTCCATACAAATTGGACATGCTAATTTTCCTGCAGTCATCCAACTTGATAGCATGCCATAAGCAAGAAAATCATTGATTGTCCATATGAGAGCTACCCTCAATTGAAAGTTCTGCTTTTAGAGATGTCATAAGTTTCTATGCCATCTTCCCATAACAATTTCAACTCATCAATTAAAGGTTGTAAATAAACATCAATTCTGCTCTTAGAATTATGTGGACCAGGTATTATGTAAGTCAAGAACATGCAAGGAGTTGTCATACACAATTCGAGAGGCAAGTTATATGGAGTTACAATAATAAGCCAACATGAATATGGTGCAGTAGATTGACTAAAAGGGTTAAATCTATCTGCACATAATCTAAGCATAACATTTCTTGGCTCAGATGCAAAATCCAGAAAAATTTCATTGAAATGCTTCCAAGCAAACACATCATAATGATGACATAAAATACCTTAACATCTTTTATTTTCAAAGTGCCACCTCATATGCTCAGCTGATTTCAAAGACGTATATAATCTTTTGAGCTGAGGATTAGGGGTAAGTAATGCATCCTTTTGTAAGAAATCTTTTTTCCCATTTCACGACCTCTTATAGTTGGTTTTAAATGGGGATGATTGCAAAATTTGCATTCATTCATATTAGCATCAATTATATAGAACAACATACAACCATTATTACAATCATCTATCTTTATAGAACTTAACCCCAATTTTGAAACTAATTAGTTCGCTTGGTAAAAGTTATTCGGGACATGGTTTTATGTGGCATTTGCGGATTTAATAAGTTCTGCCATTCGATCAAAACATCCTTGAGACATATTGTGGTTAGATTTTAAGCACATCATCTGTAGTGTCATAGACAACTTACAATGAGTTTTACAACTTGACCACAATGGTCGTTGGGTAGCAGCCAACATGTCATAAAAGGCTTGAGCATCTATGTTTGGAGATTTCTCTCCATTCAAATTAATGCCTTCCTCATGATTAATTTCAGTATGGCTATTAGTTCCCATAGCATCATAAACCATGTTTTCATACCTATTGTTCATGGTATCACCACAAAAATGAGTATTACTAGGAACTCTCACATGTACATTGAAATCCAAAGGTTCAATCTCTCCATGTGCAATC
This sequence comes from Jacaranda copaia, assembly GCA_014898725.1. Classification (NCBI taxonomy): domain Eukaryota; kingdom Viridiplantae; phylum Streptophyta; class Magnoliopsida; order Lamiales; family Bignoniaceae; genus Jacaranda; species Jacaranda copaia. The sequence continues at coordinate 1,065,644 of JACGDI010005381.1, forward strand.
CAATACCAATAATTAAGCCGAAACCCATATTTTAATAAATGTACGTGTGCTTCATCCAATATCAAAATTTTTAGATTATTACATTTTGAACAAGGACATCTTATTCCTCCATCCTTCAAACATTGAGGTTGGATAGATGCATAATCAATAAAATTTTTCACACCAACAACAAAGTCTCTTGTGTAATCTTTTCAATTTGGCAAGAGCCTATTATACATCCAACTATGCTCGGCATGAATATCCATATTCTATAAATGAGTAAATTCATTAAAAATGATCTCAATTTGAGTGATGCAAAAGTAATTTTATTATAAATATTTTGATTTTGATAAAACTATTTGATTATTTACTTTATTAATGTAGGTTTATTAGAAAGTAATTGCTTACAGTATAGTAAAATTGATTATTAATATTATTATTATAAATTAATATTATTTAGAGATGAATATATTTGGCAAATAAAAAAAACGAAGAGTAACCGACAAAAGAATTAAAGGATGACCTAACAAATGAAGTAGGCATACAAATTATTTTGAGTATGTTAGATTTGGGATATTAACATTTACTATGATTTTTAATATAGGATAATCTCTTGTTTGATATGGACTATGATATTTGCAGGCTGGCCCATGATTTGTCCAAAACCCATACTGAGATGAGATTAATAGCTATTGAAGTAGTGGGTTTGAGTGTGAGATTATGTAATCTCAACCTTCTTTGAAATTTGATTTGAATGTAAATATCAAAATTATTCTTCAAATTCACATATTATTTCATTTATGCATTAATTTCATGATTCCTATGGCAAGAATTTTGTCCAAACACCTCCCTAAAATAAGATTTCTAAATTGGCCAAAAATTAAGACTAAACACAATGAGAGTATCATTTTAATTAAAAATAATTAATAATATTGGCAAACACATAATGACACATAAGTACTTCCCCTTATATCTATCATCATCATGCTGGCAATTAAACACCAATCCGAAATAAATGAGAAGGCTCCACCCTTTCTCCTAACATCCTATCCTCCTTCTTAATTCCACCAATTCTAAACATTTCTAATGTATTGTACTATAAAAACATATAAAATTAAAAAAAATATATCCAAACTCACCTCTAAATGCTCCACAAAAATCATCACTCACAAAAGATTTCCACCAAGTCAAGATAGCCTATATCATTATGTTACAAGCGCACATATTTATTAATAAATCATAATTCCACAAACTAAATGAAAACTTAAATATTGTATACAATTATCATTTGAGTTTAACTAATACATAATCAAATTTTAACTAAAAAATAATTAAATTTTAATTAACAAAGAAAATTATATAAAACGTAATTGATATGACTAAAACATAAATCAAAGTTTAACTAAAACATAATTAAATTTTAACTAATGGAGACTATTACCTAAAACATAATAGAAATAATCAAAACATAAATGAAATTTTGACTAATGGAGATAATTAACTAAAACATAATGAAGATAAATAAACCATAATTAAATGTTAGCATAATTAAGAAAATTATCTCAATCAATGGAAATAATACACAAGTATTGTACCTTCAAACCTGAAACAATAACCTAAACAACCATGTTAGTTTTTTTTTTTTTTAAATTAAAACTAATTTTAAAAATAATTAAAAAAATAAATTTAAGGTCTGGCCGCTCGCCAACGACCAGATTTGGCCGGCTGCTAGTTGCTAGCTGACCAGTGGCTAGCACTCGGTGTAGCCAACTAGCTCGCTGGCCATGCCAGCAAGCTGTGGCCAGCGAGCTACTTGTACTGGAGTGTCCAACACCAGCAGCAAACTGGTGCTATGGGTGCGTTGGTTGCACCAACATGGCCGGCCGACTGGCGACAGTGCTGCCAGCAAGCCATAATGTAAAACAGAAAAAGAAAAATAAAAAAAAGGAAGAGGAAGAAGAAAAAAAGGGGAAACTTGAGAGAGAGGATGACAAGAGAATATGGGGGAAAATAGAGAATTAGGGTATGTTATCCAACTTGAAAAATTATTATTTGTTTTCAAATTTTTCATTTTGCAACGGAAAAATCCATCACAAAATTTTTTTAAAAAAATTGCAAAATTTGTGATGGATTAAAATCTATCGCAAAATAGTAGTTTTGCGATGGATTAAATGGATCATATATGCATTTACCATATGCATATCCAATTATAGTTGGATATGTACCAATCAAATATAAATAATATTTGTTTTAAACGGATGCGAATAAATTTTATACAAATATATATGAATACGAACGATAAATGTCATTTTCAATATCCATTTACAATCCTACTTACGTATATGGGCTGTTGAATGTTTTATTAATATAAGTATATAACAGATGTTGGCTTTATGTGCGACTTCTTATTAGAAAGATTTGCCTGTTTGAAGTGCCAATATAATAGGCCTGTTAATAAAGAAGAAGTTTAATACTTCAATAGACTTTTTTTAGGTTGATTATTGGGCTTTAAGACATAATGTGGACACTTAGTTTTCGGCTCTCAAATAGAATGAAGTAAATTTTGGCTTCGAAATAGAATGAAGCCTGCACCAAATTACTTTGGCCCATTGCTAAGTGTATTCACTTTTCACTTTGATTTGTACATGTAGTTATCAATCTTTTGTTAAAATAATAAATGTGGGCTTTTTAATTGGTTTAGTATTAGAAAGAATTGGATCGAATTTAAACTCGCATTTGATCTAGATCCGATCCAAATTTGATCCAAATATAATAATATATAATAGTTCACTTTTGCTTTAATATAATGTGAAGTGGGAATTAGTATTCAAATATTTAACTTTTAGACTAATACACAATAAAAAGTTGTTAAAAATTCAAATATGACATATATTTACTTTATAAATATAATAGATTTATTAAATTCAAAACCGAAAAACAGAAAAACAAGGAAAAAGAATCGGATGAAAGTTTTTAATTGGATTTTGGAGCAACATGATAATTTTTTTAACTTTTGTATCTATTGCTGCACAAGTTTATCAGAGAAATTCTCTATCTCAGCTATTGCCACGCAGGCTAGAAAAATAGAACAATTGTTATTGTATTATATATAATTTTGTATTATGTAGTAATATATAGGATTATAGTATTATTGAGTGAAATTATGTAGTAAACTTTTTTGTAGTTTTAACTATATGTCGAAAATAGATGTATTATGTGAAATTATTCTTCGATATTCTTCTTATAAATAGCTCTATGTTAGAAATACCGTAAGTTTTGAAAAAAGAAAAAGTTGTCTTTATAATCAAGTTGACTTTTATATGTTATCAATAGAGATAAAAAAACTGTGATTTGGTACCAAATGAAACTTTGAAGCAGCCGTTTTAGTAGTATCTAGTTGAGAAGATGACTTAAGCAAATCAACTATAGCTAAGCATCAAAAAGCAATCTAATTTAAAAGAAAAAAAAAATTTACAGTTGAAGATCAAAACAGTATTTGAGTGCATAAGTAGCCCCGAATAAAATCATTATTTTATTTGCATAATACTCAAAGCTTCAAGCCTCTGGTCATGACAAGCATTTTTCAAAACCAACTCAGTCCTATCAAAATTTCATTTGATAACAGAAGCAGGAACTTATTTCTAAACTGTGAAGACAAAAAATGTAATGAATAGTGTCATTCACTAAAGCTTGAAGCAATAGATTACATCAATAAAAATCAATAGTTCCTCACTTAATGTCAATTGTAACAAATGAAAGCAGTAGTCTCTTAACTCTGAAATGACATAGTAAATAAAAAAAATGAAGCTTAGCAAATAGCATAGTATGTTTTGAGCTATCAATCATGCATCAATGACATGTTCTATTCTGAAACAGGACTTGAATTATGTATGAATTCAACTCCTCCTGGTGCAAAAAAATGCACATCAAATGCGTCAACATCAGTTTGGACACAAAGCACTCTCATGGCTGTTCTTTTGTAGGCATCTTTGAAAATACTGCCAAACTTTTCTCGCCAAACACTATCATCATACAAAGAGGCAGCAGGCAAGGTGTTTTCTGTAAGCCCAAAACAAATCTTCAGGTTTTTCTCCTTGTTGTCCTGGAATATCTTTTTAACTTCAGTGGGAACCTGCAAGAATATTGAGTGTTCGAGTAAATTAAGTATAGAAGACCATAGTTACATTCATACAATTTAATTTAGAATCATATTTACCTTGTACCAATTTTGACGGTGTAGTTAGACCAATATACTTTCATGCCATAAAAGCGTACTGCTTTTCTATGTCTTGATGCTCCATAAATATCCAATATTGTGGTGTTCATATAGACCGTCAAAAACGAAGATATTTAGATATAGAAAAGAATAAATCTTAATCTTCTATGGATCAACATAATATCAAACAATGAAATGTTTAAATATAAAAAAGCAGGAATTGTAAGTTTTATTTAAGTATGACTTCTTTTAATTACTGTTTTCCTAATAGAATATATTATTCATGAGTTCAGTTAGGTTTCCTCTGCTAAGTTTTCAGTCCAACGAAAAAGTAGTTCCATTCCCTTTTGGTCAAAAACTCTGCAATCTACAATTTTCAATCTCGTATGTTGAACAAGAAGTTGATAATTATCCTGCAGTTTGTGTGATCGAACAAAATTATTCCCACCGTCAACAACAGTTTCATTTCTAATCCAAGTCTGCCAAACTTTGTTATTAGACCACATGTATACTTCATGCTGAGTGTGGAGACTTAAAGATTGAATTAACCCTAATGATAAGTCCTATTTAAATTAAACAAGAGCGTTAATCTAAGAAGGATACAATAATTATAAGATTCAAAAAAAATAAACCTACTTAAGTATGCTTACCGAACAATATCTATCTTTTACATGCAATAGATATAGACTAACTCCTAAAAGATAACATAGGAAAAGAGTTGGCATAATGTTAGTTTGGAAAATGGATAATTAAAGAAGAACAGTAACCATAGTTTCAGTATCAATAATTTATAAAAGTACATGAGAAATCCATATGTGCATCAGCTATTTCTATGTAAGAATTAATCAAATAAATTCATGCTGGTCAGTGTAAAGATAGACAATAACTTTACATTTTTGTTAAGAAGAAATAGATAAACTGATGAAGTGCATTTACCTGTTTCATCATCATCGATATGTATAAGCATTTCTTCGGCATCTGTTGTCAGATTTAGAGCATAAACGAGAAATAAATAGCGAAATACTTTTTAGGATGGTAAGATAATAAAATAAAGTCAAAGTTTAACTGAAAATCATCTTTAATGACTGTTATAAAATTACCTCCAACAAGACCATACAAAAAGTTGGAGTCAAGCCAGTTCTCAACTTCATGCATCTCTTTCCAAGTCGTACTTACATCAAAACAATATTGCTTTTTGAAGATATTAGTAAAGAAGGGCTCAACTGTAAAGGTATAGTGATATATTGTCCGAACTGGCCATGTAACCGCTAAAATGTGACCTCTCCATGAAGTCTGTAAATAGTAGTTCGTTTCCATTTTTTCTCCCAAATGATTTTTTACTCGAACCTTTGTTCTTTTCAGAAATCCAGCATCTTCGAGTTCTTCTATGTGTGACTATTAGAGATAAACGCAATGAAGAAAATTGCATTGAATATGCATATCAGATACATAAGCTATTGTTCAACAGTATGCAGAGTTAATTTCTATTTTTCAATATTTTTTTACCTTCCTGGAAACACTATATGCAGCAATGAATATTACTATGTTTTAATTACTGGTATATTACAAAACAGATCATAATGTAAACAACATCCAAAGTGTAAAAAAACAAAACATACGAACAAAAATTCATTTTGACATATAGTTGAATACATAGTGGCTAATAGCACATTACAGAAATAGAGACATGTAATTACAGTAATAATTTACAGTGGAAAAGAATTGCATGCAGAAATAAAATTAATTCACTCAAAAGCAAAAAAAAAAAAAAAGAAAAAGAAAAAATTTCATAGCATGTATAAAATTTTGGTATTGATTTCCATTTTCAATTTTATCAGTAGAATAGGGAACCAGACAAAAAAAAAACAATGCCAAAATGGGATCATACGCCAAATCAACAGAAAAATATCACAACTAAGTTAAACAAGAAGTGAATGCCCGAAGAAATTGTTGAAAAAAGTAGCCAAGAAGAAGAACCGAAACCTGACTGTCGGGTTCTTTTGGCACTACAAAACTCGTTACTCTATTTGATGTTTGGTTATTTTGCAAAAGATGGAGTCTAAGTGATGCATAGATTTTACTTGTTTTATATATATATATATATATATATATATATTCTTTTCCTATATTTTACCCCATCAAAAATAAGTTTTAAATATAAAAAAAAGAGAATTTACAAACTTTGTGCAGGCATAGTTTTGGGCTTTAAAGCAGAATAAAGATACTATATTCTGGGCTTTGAAATAGAATAAAGATATATAGATCCTGTGTGCACCAAATGTATTTAGCCTATTGTTATGTTCATTCACTTTTGTATATGAGCTTTCTTAATATAACAAATACAGGCTTTAAATTTTGTCCGTTATTAGAAAGTATTGTCTGCTTAAAGTACCAAGAAATTAGGTTTATGAATAGATTAGATTTTAATCTTGATCAGATATGAACTTTGAACTAGACATGAATTTTTAGATTTTTATCTAATTAAAATATTCGATAGATAAAATACAACTATAAATATATGTAGCATAAAACATAGTGCAATGGGTATGTAATTAAGGAACTTAATTTGTTAAAGATTGATATTAGAAGCTTAAAATTTTTTTATTTAATTAATAATGTTACATATAATGTTAATAAAGATTTTAAAATGAAATCTATATATTATATTGACTTAATATCTATATCAATGCCTATATTATGCTATTAATATTTATTCATTTGCTTGAAAAATAAGAGATGTACTGATAAAATGTCAAATAAAATTATGTATAATACCTCCTTTATTAATTAATACAACGCAAAATAGGTGTTTATTATTCAAATATTTATGTTTTGGGCTAATATATACTATGATTGGAATTAAAAATTGAAACACCACATAAAGTATTTATTTTATAATTACAATATTTTTATTCATTTGAAAAGGAGAAATAAAATAAAAAAAATTAAATAACAAGAGATTTTTTATGTTTAACAAGCGGTGTTTTGTTCATTGAATTTGCATGAAAATATGTATTTACCTCTAATTTATTTAATTTGGATTTTTTAATAGATGTATGAGATTACAAGAATATAGCACTTTATAATATTTGTTGTATGGTGAGTAATTCTATCATACAAATTGATGAAATATTGAGAGCTTCATTTCAATATATCAAAGTAAAAAATGTAAAATAATTTGTGTTGAAACTTAATAATCATTATGTATTGCAAAAAAGCTACATTAAGACATTATGTGGGGATTTTGATATTTCATTGAAACCAGCAAAGCTATGCATATTATACACTAATGTATAAATAAATAATAGTACTAAATCCTAGCATATATAGGTTCAAAGAGTTTTTACAACATTATAGGTTCGAAGAAAGTGAACAAAAAACGAAGCTAAACAAATACTTGAAAAGCTAACATCTCTCACTCCCATTAACCTGCTACACCAAATAAAAAAGTTGGAAAAACTAATTGCACCAAATGATAAGGCAAATTTATAACAGTGGTGCTAAAGAGAAAAGTCATTTATTCATTGACGCATTTAAATAGAATAGTGTTAATTAGTATAAAAATATTCAAGAATCAATTCCAATTCAAGAGGTTTATACAAAGGACATGACAGAAAAGACAATTGCTTAGAGCACATGAAAGGATGAAAAAAAAAAACTCACAAACTTTTTGGCTTCTGCATATAGCAACAGCCATAGCGCATCATAGAAGTTGGGATCAACTCATAGGATGGAATGAAAGATTCTTGATTCGGTGCATTAATAAAAATAGACTGTTTTAAATTTTGAATGAAGAATGATTAAAAAAACGTGAAAAACATCCCATTGCACATTTGATATATAAATGCCAAAAGATACAAGGCAAAGCATAATGCTTGTATATTATAGTTAATGATAATCTTGAAAAAGCTATTTCAATATGTGTGAAGCATAATAGTCTAATTTTAATAAAGAACTTATGATGTACACCAAATTATGTGAAAAAAGAATGTTACCTTCACATTTTTTATCAAAGTAAACTTTTTCTCCTCAAACTCAACAACATGCTCATCAATGGCATCCACTATAAAGAGGACTTTATATCCTTTCTTCTTCAACCTCTTGAGGAAAGGAGAGTTCTCAATAGCCTTCTTGCTTTGACCAGTAATGTAAAAGATGTCATTCTAGCCTGCTTTCATCTTGGTGACATTATACTTCAAGCTATCCGATCATCTTATCACCACTCTTGGTGGAGCGATACATTTGCAATTTCGCAAGTTTGATGTGTTCTATGAATCCTTATGAATATGAAGCTTCGGGTCCATTGATAAAGTCTTGTAAAACTTATTATAGTCTTCTTTACTCTCAGCTATCTCAAAGAAGAGCTGTATGTACTTCATGACCAAATTCTTGTGAATGTCCTTCAAAATCTTGTTCTATTTCAACACCTCAGAAAACATATTGAGAGGCAAATTCTCAAAGTTCACAATACCCTCAACATACCTCAGATACTCAGGAATCAACTCCTCACAGTTGCTGTTACAAAAAAAATAGAGATACAGCTTAGTGTTGGGTTTTTTTTTCTGATGTTGAAGAGATGAAAAGGTTTCCTCTTGGGAACAAATAGGATAGTATAGAACTTAAGCCATCCTTCAACTGAAAAGTGCTATGTAGTCAAGAGCTCTACTCAATCATTGGTAAGGCTTTTGTAGAATGTAGCATACTCTTCCTTTCTAAGACTCCTCAGGCATTCCCATCCAGATAGGCTTTTGCTTGTTCTCCAAGTTCCATACAGAGACACTTCCTTGATCTTCTTCTTTTTCTTGGTAGCTTTCTCTTTCTCTTCATCAACTTCCTCAACCTATCTTTCCTCATCCTTCTTGTCCTCTTCATACTCATCATTGGAGATTTCCTTCTGTATAGTCTGCACAACCAAAAGAGAGATTGGATAGCTAATGAATTTGGAGTACTTCTTGATTAGATCTTTTAACCTACACTCCTCAAGGCACACAACCTAATCTTCCTTGAGGAAGAGAGTGACCATAGTACCAATGCCAAGGTTTTCACTAGATGTCTCTCTGATAACAAACTAAACTACCAGCTTGGGACTCTCATACATCTTATTCATCCATATGCTTTTTTCTATATTTTACAGAGACAAAAATGCTTCATCTAATGATTGAGAGCAGAGAGGATATAATAACATAGATAGAAGCGTTGATGTTGTAAAGGGCATGTTCCCAAGGGTGTCTAAGAGCATATAGCTGATAGTACAGAGGATGTCATATTATGGATGGAATTAACCATTGCAAAATGTGAAAGACATATTCATGGAGATTCTCAGCAGTAAGTTAGTGACACATGTAAGAAACTTAGCTATTTGAAGAGAAAGATTGAATGACTTAACAGCCTTTGCAGTAACCTAGCTATCTCTTATCAAAGAGAATAAAGCATCTTTCTTACTAAAAAAGCAATAGATGTACAACACTAAAATTATTCTTAATAGTAGTAAAATAAAATTTATGTAGCATAAGTAACATAGTAATATTAATGTAAGCTTAATTTACATAATATAAATATTCAAACAAAAATTAAAACAGAAGTTGAAGCTTACAGTTTTTTAAACAAAATAAAGAAATACTCTACTGATAAGTTTTGCATAATATCAAAAAAGTCAATCAGAAATTGTAGCCATATCCCCTAGATAAATTGGACTATCATTATGTTTAATCTATGTTCCTCCAAGCGCAAATGTATGCTCATAATATCTATGATCTACAACTTCAATCTAGAGCATTCTTTTCGCAGTTCTCTTGTTTACTCCATCAAAGCCAGACATACATCTTTCTTGCCAAATTTCATCATGCAAAAGAGAAATAGCAAGCTATGCATATTTTTTGGAACCATTTAATATCTCATACGTCTTGTGATTTGTCTTTCATATTTTCTTTTAAATTTAGTTGGGAGGTAAGAGTCAATTTTTTAAAACATCAGAATTCTAGAAACAATTAATAGATAACATGTTACATTGTTATACAGTAGTATACTTTGTGCCTTATCCCAATTGAAAATGCTATAGTCATTTCAATATACATGCATCTGATAAAACTACATAGTTTCTCTTTATTCACCAACACCATAGATTTGCACAATCAGGAATTCCAAATGCACTACAAGTTAAAAAAAAAAAAAAAAAGAAGAAGAAGAAAGGAAAGAAATATGAGATTTTATTATAAGTAAAAATTAATTAATAATTACACATAAATCATTCTTTTTTTCACCTATTTCTTCTATTCAAAGAATGTTGACAGCCTGATAAACATTTCTTTGGTTGATTTGTGTAGTCCAAGGATACCGAACCTCTCTTTTCTCATCATCAAAAATCCTACAATCAATTATATTCTACCTAGTATGTTGTATTAAAATTGTACATCCATTTTGCAGCCTGTGCTCTCTAACAAAATCAGCCTAGCTATTTTCAATTCTGGTTACTCATTGAAGCTAACCAAGCTCGACCATCGCATCTAAGGCAAATTTTGTACTCCACAAAATTAGAAAAAGAAAATTTAAGTGCAAATGGTATGTCCTGCATGAGTAATAGATATTCATATAACATCAAAAAGTATAAAATAAAGTAGACATAAAGTGATTATATATACCACATATGAGTTGCTTCTCTAATGCAGTAAGTACAAGCTCATTCCTATAAGGACATATCAAAACTGATAAGTACATTTATTAGAAGATAAACCTTTTAAGGTGCTGAAAGTAAAGTATGAGATGTTAGTGGACTATAGTTGAAAATTAACTAAAAAGTTCTCATTTGTTGGAGCCATTTCTATATAGGAGCAACCAACAAGGAACTATTAACATTTTATGCCAAATTAAAGATGCTAATCATAACAACCTAAAATGTTGGAAAATAATGTTTTGCTCAAGTTTGATTACCTGAATGTATTTGTTCAATATCAAGATCATCTTTTTCTCCAATTGTAAGTTAGAAAAAAGGAGAAAATTCAGTTCCTATATATAGCAAAAAATATATGATCATGAGATAGTGAAAGATATCTAAAGCAACAATAAAAGTACCTTCAAAAGGTCTGTGTATAAATGTTGAGTCTATCCACCTTTCAACCTGCCGCATATCTCCATGATTTATGTGGAGAAAACTTATACATAGTTTTGTAAAAATTTGCAAAGCAAGGCTCAATAGTGAAACAATAGTGATGAAAAATTCTGACAGAACCTATAATTGCCAAAATTTGTCATCCTTCTATAGATCATAGATAGTAATTAGTTTCCATAATCTCACCATAACTATTCCTTGACTAAACTTTAATTTTCTCAACAATGTCAAGAGAGTATAGTGCTTCCATTTTACACTGCATTTGATTTTTAATAAGGAAAAAAAGATATATTAGTATCTTGTTGAACTTACTTAAATATAACAAAATTATACATAATTGAAATAAAATAAAATTGCTGCCATCATACTTGGGAAAAAAAAATGATTAATTATTAGTTAATATGAAAAATACTATAAGAATAACACATCAAAAATATATAGGAGAAAAAATTATGTAAATAAAGCAATTATATCTACATGCAAGGAATAACAGTCTTTTTTTCCTATGAAGTGAAATTTTTTTATCAAAATATTTTTTCCTTCGCATGAAACTAGATTGTTGCAACAAATTCAAAGGAAAAATTTTTTGAGAAAGAATAGAGAAGGCATACCTTAGAAAAATAAAAATGCTTAAATCTTCAAAAGTAGCAAGAAAAAAAAGCAATAAATTTTGAGATGGTAGGAGTAAATGTAAAAGTGGCTTTTTTGGTGAAAGATTAAAAATGCTTTTAAAAATGAGCAACTTAAAAGTCATGTCTTCTCAAATATGAATATTCTAAAAGTTTATTGCATGTAATGATTGTCTTATTTTTTCTTTAGAAATCGGTTCCCAAAGAAGCTTCACCCTTTCGTGTGTGAGTGTCCAAAGAATATCAAATTACTTTAAATGACATTAAGAATAACAATTATGAGTAGTAATAAGAAAATATATAAATATAAGAATTAGCTTAAATATTTATTGAAATTCAATTTATGAAATTTGTAAAAATTGTGTCATATGTAAAAATTGGTTTGGACAATTTAAATTTATAACTCAATTACATTTATGATTGTCAACAAATTAGATCTCAATCAAATAAGTTATATTTGAATCTGAATTGAAATATCAAATATCATATTTATTCAAATATAACTTCGTATCCCATAGAATTTTTGGTAGTTAGGATCTCATCTAAATTCGATAGATGTATAAATTTGATAAAAAAATCTAAGCTGATTTAATATTTTTTGTTCTTCTTAAATATTTAAATACTAAAAATATATTTGAATTCATAGTAATTCATTGATTAGATATTATACATTATTATATTTGATATTTTAAAAATATCTATATTATTTTTTAGCCAAAAAATAAAATTTTATTAACATAACACAGACATTAATATAGATGTTAGGCCAATATAATATACATATTTTACTTTAAAGTCTTTATTAATATTACATAAAAGAGTATTAGTGTAATAAAAAAACTCTACTCAATTTAGATTCGAATATTTAACAAGTCGGATTGTTTAATCATGTATATGATTGATTTATTTCAAATTACAAGGAATTGTGTCTTCTTATCCATTGAAATTTGAAGACTCGCATATTTCCCGTGGGTTTACTTTGTAATGGGCTGGGCTTTTTAGGCATGAATAAATTTGAAGAATAAGATAGGTTGGCAACAATAAAAAATAATCTTTTCATACTGAAGTTAGCATTCTAAGTATTTAATTTTTATGATGGAATGTTTTATGTTAAATTTCGTTATCTTAATTTGGAAAATTATCTCAAAATTTGAATATGCAATTATATAATTTAGATACATAATTGTTGTAAAAATGAAAGATCAATATATTAAATAAGCGTCGTTTGTTTATGCTCATTGCTAGGGTTTTATTTTTATTAGTTTTAATAAAATATTTTGCATAGAATGGAGAAATCATTTTTCCTTCAATGTATGCATAATAGTAATATTAATATACTTTCCACACTATATCTAATATACAATTTTACAAAAGAGTGAGATAATTTATTAGATTACATACTTATTTTATTAATTCATATTATAATGTTGGACTGCATTAAAACTTAATATAACCAATATTTATTTGATAACAAAGTTAATTGTCCCTTATTTATATCTAAGTGGAAACTATTTTCAATTAGTATATGTCGGGTATTACAAATAGTATCAATGTTTCAAGCCATGTTATGCTTTTTGGTCTTTAAGATAGAATGTGGACACTTAATTTTGGGCTTTGAAATAAAATCAATCGTATGATAGACTATGTTTGTTAGTTTGTAGTCTGCATCAAATTTATGTGGCTCATTGTTAAGAGTGTTCACTTTTTTGTAGGGAGCCATGAATATTTTGTTAATAGAAGAAATGAGTGCCTTTTATTTGTTCTAGTATTAGAAAGAATTGTTTAGTCAAATACTGAATAATTTAGGATTGTCAATCAATTGGATTTGAATTAAAATATTCAATATGAATCATAAGATTTTTATTCAATTAAAATATTTGATAGTTAAGATCCATTTATAAATATAGTTTAGAAATAAGAAAGAAGTTTAATAGACTTTTGTAGTTTCATTATATGGCTTTAAGACGAAATGTGGACACTTAATTTTGGGTTCTGAAATAGAATGAAAAGTATGATAGACTATGTTTGTAGTCTGCACCAAATTTATTTCGCCCATTGTTAAGAGGATTCACTTTTGTATAGGGGCCATCAATATTTTGTTAATAGAACAAATGTGGGCCTTTTATTTGGTTTAGTATTAGAAAGAATTGTTTACTCGAATACAGATAACCAACTAGTTGATCGTGCTGTGCGTTCACATACCGTATTGGTTTTGGCCTTCTTGTTATGTTATACACTAGCTGTTCCCATTTGCCTGTTGTCTTGTCTTTCTTCTCTTAGACATTCAATCTCGGTGTCGCGGAACTCCAACAATAAACTAGAACAAGAGTACGCGAACCCTAAGCTAAAGAGTCAAAGCAACAAAGCGGAACCCAAAGACAACAAGAGAACATCTTACGCTTAGCGGACACTCTATCAGCCTTTGTTCTCTTTCTTTTTTTTTTCCCTCCTAAAGTAGCCCAGCAAAACCTGTGAAACCTGCAATATAATAGGATTTATAACATACCTGTGCAGAAGACTAGAATTCTAACTTTAAGAACTCTGACAACTACTCTTCTTATTCGCATTGTAAGGTGTACGCTTAATAGTTTATGATTGTCAATAAATTAAACTTGAATTTAAATTAGATTTGAATTAAAATATTCAATATGAATTATAAGATTTTTATTCAATTAAAATATTTGATACTTAGGATCCATTTATAAATATTCAAATTGGAAAATAAAGATTTTAAAGCTAAGCCTTTATGGGCATCTATAACAATCTTTGTACATTATACAATAGCGTATACATAAAAAATATTGTTAAATTGCAGTACACATATAGGCTCGAAGAGAGACTTTACAAGAAAATAGTTTTAAAAAACGTCAATATTGAAAGAAACCTTAAAACTAGACGAAAAGCTAATGTCTTTCACTTTGATTAATCATGTGTAAGAAGCAAGAAAACAGAAAAGAACTGATTGGAACAAATATTAAGGTAAACTTATAACAGTAGTGATGAGAATAAAATCCAATTATTTATCAGATTGTTTTAATAGAATAGGGTTAATGAGCATAAGAATATTGAAGAATTAGTTCCGATTCTAGAGGCACCCATATGCAGATAGGTTCCTGCTTGTTCTTGAAGTTCCACTCATAGACACTTCCTTGATCTTCTTGTTTTTCTTCTTAGCTATCTATTTCTCTTCTTGAATTTTGTCTTTCTTTATCTTTTTTGTGCTTCTCAACTTTATTATTTGAGATTTGGTTTTTGGTAGTGCATTGAAACCAAAGAAAGGTTGGATAGCTAATGAACTCAGAGTGCTTCTTAATTAAATTCTTTAATCTATCCAGTTGAATGCATACATCTTTATCCTCTTTAAAGAAGAGAGTGATTGTAGTATTCATGTTAATGTTTTCACAAGATGTTTCTTTAGTAACAGCGAATGAACCACTAGCTTGGGATTCCCATATTTCTTCTTCATCCTTATGTTTTGTTTTCCTTTTTATGAGAACTAAGATGCTCCATCAAAGCAGTTACAATAGACAGCATCATATTTTGAATAGAACCATTGCAACTGCTGAAACACAAATTTGGAAGGATGCGCAAGAGCAAGTTAGTGGCTTATGTGGAAAACCTACCTATCTTAGTAGAAGATTGAAGAACATAGTTGTCCCTATAGCAATTTAGCTCTCTTTAATAAAAAAGACAGTATATTTGTCTTGCCAAGAAAGTGAGAAATATAGAAGCTGCAGCACTAAAATTAAACATAATATTAACAAAACAAAATTTATTTAGTACAAGTAATATCTTAGTACCAACATCAGCTTAATTTAAATAGTATGCATATCCAAACAAAAATTAAAAGAGAAGTTAGACATTACAATTTTTTCAACAAAATAAGCAAATGTTCAAATGATGAGTCCTACAGAATATTAAAAATGTTTAATCAGATATTGCAGCCATATCCTATGGACAAACCGGACTTGTCATTGTGAATAATCTTTGTTCCTCCGAGAGCAAACATATGCACATAAGATTTACGATGATCAGCTTCAATCGATTGTATCCTTTTTGCAGTCTTCTTGTTCACCTCATCAAAAACAGATTGGCACCTTTCTTGCCAAATTCTATCATGCAAAAGAGAAACAGCAAGTTGTGCATATTTCTTTGAATCAAAGTTTACCCTCACACGTCTTGTGTTTTGATTTAGATATTTTCTCTTAATTTCAGTTGGTACCTAACAGTCAATTTTCTAAAACATTACAATTTTAAAAACAATTAATATTGAATATATTTTCTTCCTATGTAGTGGTATATTTTGTACCTTGTTCCAGTTAGAGATGCTACAGTCATTCCAAAATATAGGCATCTAATAAAAGCACATAGCTCCTCTTTACGCATCTAGTCCATGAACTTGCATCATTGGAAAATCCAAATGAACTGTATGTAAAAATGTTGGGGGGGGGGGGG
>JACGDI010005381.1:1084785-1101539 GCA_014898725.1 Jacaranda copaia
AGAGACCCAATTGGGGCTTTTGGGCCAATTAACCCTTGATTCAGCGGCTAAAGGAGAAATTGAAGTGGGTGTTGTGTTTGTTGAGCTGAGACACATCTTTTGGTCATGGTGGTGGTGACCATTTTCAATGGCAGCAGTTCCAAGACATAATCTTTGCCTCATTAATGATCGTGGTGGTGTTCTTGGTTTGAGATTTTGACATCTTGATATTAAGATTTGGGTAATTACTGAAGAGTTTGGATTTTAGCTTATACCATTTTAATTGTGAACCTTGTATTATGTCAAGAATAAAGAATTGACTTATGATTAGTGTGTATATTCCCATGCATGGATTATTGTATAGCTTGGGGGACCCAAATTCGAATTTATCATATGATAGTTTTGGGTTAATCAAGTTATTAAAGGATTTAAACCCCTAATTTTGTGGATTTCAAATCTAAGAGAAAAATTGGGTTACTGAGGATAATTAGATATGGGATTTTAGATTAAGCTATTATTATGAAAGAAATGATTTTTAAATCCGGATCTAGCGATGAGAATATAACCATGCATGGATGTTGTATGAATTCATGGGCCCGAACTTGTATCGATATGTGTTAATTTTATGAATAATTGAGTTAAGCGGAAGAGAAATCCCTAAATCTTATATTATGTCAAAGAGGATGAAGAATTGATATAAGAATTAGACTTCTAAACCATGCATGTATGATTTTAACCATTTAACAAACTCAAATTTAGTAAATTATGTGATAATTTTGGTTAAATAAGTGAATTAGCTGTTAAAAACCCTAATTTTATGGATTCGAGACCTAAGTAATAATAATTAGGTTAATTAAGATAATTAGACTGTTACTTTGACGTAGGACAATGATACAAGGTTAATTATATAATTAAGGACCCAATTGTATTCCTTTATCGAAATTGGCATTATTAGCATGTCTTTATTGAGGCTATTGACTTAGTTGACTAGGCCTTGATTTTAGACCATTATTTGTATAAATGTAATTATATGGTTGAACAAGGATCTAAACTGTGGAACTCATTCTTTTGGATTAGGTAACATGGAATTTGGGACCCACTAATCAGTAGATTGCTGATCATGGCCTATATTTTAAGACTATAAGGTAAGGATCTGTCATTTTAGCCTTGATTATATCTATTAGTTTTTGTGGATAAACCCATGTAAGGGTTTCTATTCATGTATCATACTTGTTGAAAATCCATACATTATTTGAAATCTTGCTTGTTATCTGTTAATTGACTCGTACAACTGTAAGGGATATTGCTTGTTTCTGTTATGGTATCTAGAACTCTTATTATGATGTTCGTTTCCTATCCCTTATACCCTACAACCTTGTAGACTGACCCCATAGTACTTGTTTAATTATTTTGTAACCAAAAATGGCATTGTTGGCTAGTATATTAAGTATACTAATTGTTCCAAACTTGTACCTTCTTATATTCGTAACTCTTTTAAATGTCTTGTTTGGCCAATACTGTAAAATATGTGCTAGGAAAAGTAAAGAGCCATACTAATTGATAGGGCATGTCTAGCAAGGAGCCCTCTTGAGTTTGTCCCCTATTAGCACCTTTGGATTTCAGTACTAGACCTCTTCCAAACTTTACTTGGTTATACTCGTGTTTATTGCTTTAAAGATTAAATTCTTATCTATTGGCATTATATTATATTAGCACATGGGACGCCATGGGTGGTTATCACCTGGAGGGATGCCACGGGGGGATTTGGGCTCATGGCTAGGTCCATAAGACAGTCGGGTGGAATGGACCAATGAAGACATCTCTTCCGGCTAGTATCTACCTACGATCTTGACTTACAAATAGCTAGAGGTAGTGAATTGTGGTGGCAGGATCCAGCATGCGATTGGCCATGCCATATAACAACTTGTTACACTCCACGCTGAGTACTCGAGCAATGGAGCAATAAGGAAATATTGTTTATATTGTTCCAGTGCCCGCTACTAGAAATTATGATTTGATTTAGGGGCAATTACGTCAAAATGACCAATAGTCTATTGAACTTGATATCATGCGTGCTATGTATCTTGTTGACTCATATTGGAAATATTGCTTGTTATCAAAATGCTCATTGATTGTTGTATCTCACTAGTTTTCCTTTCAAACCGATCATTTTGTTTTCCCTTACTAAGTCCTTTGGACTTACCCTCCTTGTATTCTTATTTTTTCCAAATAGGTTTAAGTGAGAAGCAGAGGCTCATGCTTTAGTTGAAGTTTATTTTGTAATAGATTAGGTACTATGATTGTATATATAGTCTACACTTGATAAAGATAGCCATATCAAAGTTGTTCTGTGAATGTTGTATAGAACCTAAGAGACCTAGCTGTATATATTACACTCGATGGAGTGATCTTTTGGTTTAGAGTGAGTTGTTTCTTTAAGTTGGTTAAATTTCAAGTTTTCTAATTATAACTTGAACTATATTTCAAGTTTGAACTGAGTGGCATCGCAGCTTAGGTGCTGTCCTGAGAAAGGGTGCCACAATATGGATCAGATCAGACATATCTTAACTTGAATCCGATTATCAAAATTCTTATTCGAATTCAATGCAAAATCCTATAGAATCTTTGCTAGTCAATACCATATTCAAATATGATAGATATCCAAAATTTTATTTAAAAATTCAATTCGATTTATTTTTTTCTTTGTTTTTCCATTTTATCTTCTAAATTTAAAAAAACCATTGTATTTATAAAGTAAATATATGTCATTTTTTAAATTTTTACAACTTTTTATTATATGTAAGTCCAAAAGTTAAATATTTGAATATTAAATTCCTATTTTATATTATATTAATACATAAATAAACTATTATATGTTATTATAATTGACATTTTATCCATATCTCTCTTATTTTTAGGTTAAAGACTTAATATTAATAATATAATATAACTATTAATATTGATATTAGATCAATATAATATATAGATTTTATTTTAAAATTTTTATTAATATTATATATAAGAGTTTTAATTCAATAAAAAATATTAAAATTCAAATTCAGATCTTTATCGAATCATATTGTTTAATTCCATATTTGATTCACTTATTTTGAATTACAAATATTTATAATCATATCTAATCAATTGGATATTTTATTGAATAAAAAGCTAAAAGTGTAGATCCACTTGGATTAAAAAGCATTCATTGATAGCCCTAATGTCATCAATTCTAGAAAACTAGAGCCTTATATGTCAAAATTGATTCGCACTATTTGAATTTATAATTGAAGTGGATATACTTCTACTGAATTGACAATAAATTGATTAGGACTCAACATATCTAAAATGGTTAATATTATTTTAAACTGAATCAAATTCAAAACTGAGTAGGTCATTGAAGAGGTAATGATTAAAAATCAAACTTAATTACCTTTTTGTAATTTATGCTAGGAATAAATATATAGAGAAACACCTTTTAATTACTGCTTTTAGGAATCAAACACCTTGTGTCTTGAGGGATCATAAAAGTAATAACCCATAGATTCTCTAGCGCATCCCATAAACTTATACTAAGTGGATCTATTATCCAACTTATCTCCTACTGTCTATCTCACATAGGTAGGAGATCTCCAAACCCTTAGATAGTGGTAAGAGGGTGCTTTGCTATACTGTATCTCATATGGTGTCTTTAGCGCTGAATATAAAGGTACTATATTTAGTAACTTCACCACCGTCAATAGGGCATATCCCCAGAAGGATATAAGTACATCGAAAAAACTCATTGTGGAACGTACCATGTCCAACAAGATATGGTTTCTCCTCTTAGCTATTCCATTATGTTGGGGTGTGCTTGATGGAGTCTATTATGAGAGAATCACATTCTCCTTAAGATAATCTAAGAATTTGGTACTTAAGTATTCTTATTCTCGATCCAATCAAAAGGTTTTAATACTAAGTTCTTTTTGCTTTCTACTTTACTCCTATACTCTTTAAAGTTTTCAAAAGTCTCAGACTTATACTTCATAAAATACACGTGTCTGTACTAACTATAGTCATTAGTGAAGGTGATAAATTAAAAATGGCCTCCTTGCCTACAAACTCTTAGTGGTCCACAAACATTCATATGGATCAAATTCAATAGACTTGTGAAGCACCCCGTTTGTCCTACAAAGGGAGCATTGGTCATTTTTCCCTTTAAATAAGATTCACAAGTAGGAAGGTCCTCAATGCCACTAACTTTTAGTACTTTGAGATCTTGTGACTTGCTTATCCTATTTTTAGAGATATGGCCAAGTCTAGCATGCTAAAGAATGGCATTTTCTTGGATATCTAGCTTCCTTTTATTTGTTTGAACGTGCTTTAGTGAAGGTTAAGAATCAAGTATGTATAATCCATTAATCAATGTACCTTTTGCAATTAAAGAACCATTCTTTAATCATTTCAACTTGCCATTTGATATTGAAAATCAAATACTTCATTATCTAAAATGAGAATTGAAAAAATGTTCTTAATAAGATAGGGTACATAACAAACCAAATCAAGAACAATTCAAGAATTCCCCAAGTCTAACTTGATTACACTTTAGACTTTAGTTACAACTCTTGCTCCATTTCCAAGGCAGAGAATTTATCCCCTTCACGAAGACTCCTTCTTTCCACCCTTTGTAATGAGTTACAAAGATGAGAACCATATGCAGTATCAAATACCTATGAGGAAGAATTAGTCATTAAGTGCACCTCAAAGAAATACATACCTTTCTCAAGGGTAGCAAGGTAAGCTTTATAGTTTCTCTTTCAATAACCATTTTCATCATAGTGGAAAAAATTAGCATCGATTTTAGCCTTCTTCTTAGCCCACCCGAAACCTTTCTTGGGTGGCTTCCCTTTTGAGGAAGAACTCTTCTTCCTCTTACCTCCTTTTCTAGGGGCCTTAGGACATTTTGACTTGGAGAAGGATGCCAATATAAAAGGTTTTTCCTTTTTCATTGTCGCCTCAGTGGTCACAAGCATGTTCACCAATTCATTGATCATCACATTTTTCTTAGACATGTTAAAGTTCACAAAACATTGGTCGAATGAGGGTGGTAATAACTGGAGGATCAAATCCATGTAAAGGTCATTATCTATGATCACGTCGAGTTGTACAAGCTTTTCAATGATTCCAATCATTTGAAGACCGTGATTGTGGACATTAGCCTCTTCACTCATCCTTGATATAGAAAGCTCTTTAAACAAAGCAAACATTTTGTGTCTAGTTTGAACACCGTACAACTCTTGTAGGTGCAAGTAGATCTCAGAAGCATGTTTCATGTGCTCATGAGTCTTGTAGAGCTCATTAGTCATGGATGCCAATATGAGATATCAAACTTGTAGATCATATTCTACAAATTTCATGAACACTTCCAAACTTCATCGGTGGTGTCATTACCCAATCTGTCCAGCGAACTTTGATCAAGTACATATGTCCTTTTATTTAAGTCAAGGATTTTTTTAAAGTGTCTTAACCAATCTTGGAAGTTAGGCTTTGTGAGTTTATTGGTTTCCAATATGCTTACAAGTAGATTTTTAGCCATTTGTTTGAAGATTTTGAAAATCTACAATGGGCAAAATAAGAGAATAAGCATGTGATTGATTTGATATTAAAACATGTTCATGGTCTTTCAAGCATATTTTTCTCCCACTATTTTATCAAATCCTTCACCCCTAAGAAGAATTCTGAAAATCATATTTCCTTGTAAGAATCAAGATCCCAAGGACTTGCAAATAAACCCACGACTCGTGAGACATCCACAAACAATCTAAAGGTAAGAAACTGTTACTAATTGCATCTCATGCAATCTTGATATATTTTACCTCATTTTTCATATAGACCTATGATGCGTGAGATATCTACATTACTGGGTGTTAAATTAAACCTACCAATCAAGACTTCAATTTGAGATAGCCCCACGACATCCCACAATTCGCATGCCAATGCATAAGGGTTCTCAAATTAAAGATGCATCTTATGCTAAATATATGATCACATCTTTCCATTATAAATGTGACCTACAACTCATGAGACATCACACAAATAATGGTAGCATTGGCATGCCATATACTATTGTTAGAATGCTTGAATTAACTAAAACTCTTTTAACTTGTATCCATTTTGACTTAATATTTGAAAGAACATAGATATTCTAAGTGGAGGGTTTTTTCTTCCAAAGATCTCATCATTTTGTCTTTTTATTTAGGTTATCTGTATCCTAATCATACATATCCTACATTAATAGGATATAAAAATTGTAAATAAGTAAATATATGTAGCATACTCCTAGAATGGGATGACCATGAGCCAACTAAGTGATGCATTTAGAGCCATAGATGCATCACTCGGTTGATTTTAAATGGATTGATTAAACCAAGCTATTACATAAGTGTATCCCATACATTCATGAGTCTTCAAGCTTCCTTGCCCCCAATGGACTCCTTGCCTCCATGCAGCATTTACATGAATAGGAAATCCTCACTCCTAGTAATTCTATTCTCATAACTTTTACAAAATAGAACAAGAGGCATACAAAGCCCCATTTCATACAACCCATTTCAACAACTTAAAACAAATAAAATCAATGTTAAAAAAAGGCTCACGATCATCCCCATTCATTTATCATCCATTCAACAATTAAATGAACAATAAATAAATCTAGAATTAACAAGTAATTCTAACAATTAAAATACTTATCTCATAGACAAATAATTGAACAAGCATAACATTTATGCCATGACTAGAAGATTAACTTTAATCAATTTTTAAAAGCATAAAAAATGTCAAACATAATTTTTAAGAACTTGCACAACATTTGTTCATTTAATTTGTGTAGTGCGAAACAAAATTGAGCATTAAAGGAGTTGTAAAAACAACTCAAAACTCACCTAAACTCCACAAATCGGGTTGTCAGCCAGCCTAGGCACATGGCTGGGTAGGCAGTGGGCACAACGCCTGGCTAATTGCCCTGGTAGCCACAGCAGCCCTTATTTTTTAGGTTCAAGGTGTGTCAAGTGTTATTTCCTCTCAACTTTCATGCACCAATAATTTTAGCACATGTTCTGAAAATTAAAACACATATCTTAGATGAATTTTTAGATTCAAAGCACCTTTTAAAAATACAAATTCAAGTGCCCAAACATGCCTTCAAACATAAGATTAAAGAGAATCATATTCTTCAAAATCTCCAATTAAAACTCCAATCAAATTGGATTCAAAAATGACCAAAACTCTTTTGATCAATCATCAACATGTTATATCAACATATAACAAATATTAATGCCAAATCAACATTTAACATTAATCACTATGAATTGAATCATACTTAAACATAAATTAACACTTAAATCACATAAAAACATGTAAACAATTCATCAAGCTATTGTGCCACATGTGTTATCAACCAAACCCTCCAATACATTATTTGGATCAAGTATTTGGTGATATTGATCAATTCATCACATGAATCAACCAAACAATAATCCAAAACATGGCATGAAAAAGGCTCTTATACCATTTGAAAGCAAGAGTAACACTAAGGTCCAATAATAAAAACTTCATAAGCTTAAATCAACTAGGCTACTCCTACTACCAGGGATCTAGACAAGCTTTTGATCTAGATTAGGAAGAAGAATTACCTTGTGTAGCTCAAAATCAAGGAGAAAAATAATGATCTCTCTCGGATCCAGAAACTGTCTAGAATTGGCATAGCGAAAAGGCAGCAACAATTTTCCTAGTTAAACTAATCCAACAATCACCAAATTAAATTTGAAACACCTCCACAAACTAAGGAAGCAACTCAAAAAATTTTGGAGCAAATAAGCTTCTGGATAACTCCAAAAATATTCACCAATCTAGAGCTACTACAGGTGAATCTCTAATATCTAGCAAGTTAAGTTCCTTGCCTCTATTGATATGATCCACACACCAATCAATCTTCCAATTTCCCCTCACTAGAAGCAAAGCTTCAACACATGATGCAATGCATGGAGAGAAAGAATTTTTGGAAGAAATGCAAAGAATCTAATTATTCACGCATCCAACAATGTGATGGCAAATCCTTGCGCCCCCTCCATATCTATATATAGAGGGTGTAAGGTGTGATGCAAGTTGACATAACAACTTCCTCAAGGTGACTGCCCAAGTGGCTTGCCAAGGTAGCAAATTCAAATTCAAGTCTTACTTGAATTTCATGTGCATTTCAATTACATTTGAAATGTAATTTCAAATTAATTAAGATGCTAATTTAAATAAACACTTCACTTAAATTTTCCCTCCAGAAAGTACTCTTCCCATTAATTAAATTAAATACTTTAATTTAATTAATTAACCTTTTATTTAACTCTTAAATCAAACAAGTTTAACTCTTTGGCTTAATTTAGTTAACTTAACTCTTTAAGTCAACTTGACCAATTAATGGTCATCTTGGCTCCTAATAATTAACTCCTTAATTACTATTTTAATTTAACTTCTTAAATTAATCAATTAATTTAACATTTAAATTAATCAATCCAAAATTTGACTATCAAATTGTATCCTTGAAAATTGACCACCAAGGAAAAGTTTCTAACACTTAGAAAATTGTTCCATCATACTTGGAAGCTAATTAGCTTTTGTGTGTAACCTAATAGGTTCTACCATTCATTGGACATGGGATCACACCTCTATATGACTTGTGAATATCATATATTCATTTTAATTTAAAACTCCTTTTAAGCTAATCGACTCAATTCAATTAATCTTATTAACTGAAGAGTAACCAATTTTCATGGTCGATGTCCAACCTCAAGCCCATTGAGTCCAACTAATTGGCCAAAATGAATATTCTGGAGAACTATCATAGCTTTACAAATGACATGCAAATATGGTCTTTCCATCTCATATCTCCTAAAAGAGGCCTAGGGCAAGATATTTATAAGCTCCCTAATGATCGTAATACTATGTCTCTATTCTCAATGTTCGATCCCCTTGCATGACCTCACCTTTAGAAAACTACTTTTCCAAATTGTCACACCACCATGCCCAAGGATTTCTTGAAATCGATCATTATAGAATACATAGGAGATGCATTTGTCTTTCACAAAAGCAAGAAGTCGGATTCCATCTTGAATCTCACAAACCTCCATGTGAAGTTGCTCATGCTCAACCTCAACCTGAAAGACCCACTAATTGATCAAGGAAAAGCCAAAAACTAAGAACTAGACACAAGGCTATCATGGATCCTCAGGTCAGAAGACTAATAATATGCATTAGCGTAAGCAGGAGAATTAACCGCTACAGCTATTTAGTGGATTCTCCAGTGGATCTTCAATGCCTATCTTTAATAAGCACCCACTAACATGCATTTGTATCTCATACAGTTGCTCATGGAACAAAGCAATCTCCAACTCTTGGATTTATCCACTATTAGTGCAATCTATCTAGATCTTAAATTCCCTATCTCATAAGATCCTATGACTTGGAAGATTTAATATCACGATCATGTCAGATTTATTCCATGATCACCACTAAGTGAATTGACCAAGTCTCGTAGTCTAGTGTGATCTGAGAGCTTCATCCAAATGTGAGTGAAGTAATGAAAAACATAAGATAAAGATGGACATATAAGAAATATCATTTAATCAAGATTATACTTACAAAGAAATAGTTTTTACAAAGTCAATCCTATTGTCCTGCCAGATACTATTCCAACAATTAGCACATTTAGTTTAATTTTTTGCAATTTTTGTCCATCAAGCCAAAAAAATTTCAATTTAGCTAGAAATTGCCTACTCAACATCAATCGAACATAAAAATGGGGGATTTTGTGAAATTTGGCAAATAGCTCCACATCAATGTCCACCTCAGCTGCCACATCAGCGAAGTGGCTAAAATCGCAAAAATAAATTGAGGGAATAATAAAAAAAAATTCAAAAACCACCCCACATCAACCCACCCAACCTTTCCCCTCCCCCACCCTTACACTATAGCCGCCAAGAACACTAACTGCCTCCTGCGAGCCGACCGTGGCTGTCAATCTCTGTGAGTGATAACAAACCTTCCCCCTTCCCCACCCTCACCCCTACCCCTATCCAACAAAGACGCTGGCTACCTCATGTGAGCTACCATGGCCACCTGACTCTATGCATGGCGACCATGGGGGTCGCTCACAAAGACAGCCTCTATGGCCGCATTTACCCAAATGCAACTGTGGAGGCACCACTTGCAGAGGGATGGCGAGCAGCGACCATGGCAAGTAAGATAAAGGTGGGGGGTTGGGGTAACGGTGGGTGGGTGGGTGTGTGTTATTTTATAAAATATAATATAAAATATTTATTTAGTAATATATTATGTATAAATACATAAATATATTTATATGTATAATGTATTATATTATATTATGTCTATTATATTGTATATTTATGTATTTACAATGTATTTATATATTTATGTTTATTATATTGTATATTTTATATTTATATTTGTATATATAATATATATAAATCAATAAAGAATAAATTAGAAAGATGAAAATAAAAAAATTGAAAATATTTTTAAAATTTAAAAATAAAAAAATTGGTATAAAGGAGATGAAAAAAGATATATAAAAATGTATGAAATAATATATGTAAAAAGAATGTATGAAAAAAGATATATAAAAATATATATATAAAAAGAATAAAAAAATAAAATTAAAAATATATGTAATAACTAGGGGTACTATAGTCTTTATATATTAAAATTAGGGTTAAATTATTGCAAAACATGAGGAGGGGGTGGTGTGCTATTTTTTTAAAATCACAAGGAAGTTTGTCACTTTTTTTTCTTTTTCATAGGGGTCTTTTAGCTCTTTTCCATTTTTCATAGGAGGGTAAAATGTAATTTGCCTTTATTAAATATATTAATATTATTATATTTAATTATTTTAAAAAAATTATCTATGTATATGGCATATTATTAACAAAATTATTTTAAATAATGTTTACTGTTTAATACAATTGAATGCAATATTATTTTAATTTTTTCTAGTTTATAAACTATTTATTTATTTTACTTTTGATTAGCTAGCAATGCAATTAAATTTAATTAAACAAATGGTCTATATTTATTACTTCAAAATTATTAATTATGAAGCTTAGTCAACAAATATAATTATTATTTAATATTATTAAATAATTAATTACTTAAATAATTTTTTTATATATATAATATTATATAAATTTAATAATTATTTATTTTATTTATTAATTAATTTATATTTATTCATTTTTACTAATTCTTATCTATTATTTGTTATTACTTATTAATTAATAAATAATTCATTAAGTTTGAATAAATTATTTTACACACTTTTACTATTTTATATTTTTTTTCATTTTATAATAGCTTTTCATTTTTACCCACGTGGCGCTGTAGACAAGATGACGTGGCCAATTCGTGCCAAATGACGTAAAACGTCCAAAATTAGAGCCTAATTGCTACTGACTAAACTTCTAGCAGGCATAATTTCAAAGTAATCAACCCAATTGACCAAAATTGCAAAAAATTGTACCAAATGTGCCAAAATTTATGGGCCCATGGACCAAATGTGCTAACCCCATATCAAAATGGATTAAAATTGAAAGAGAGTATAGTTGGTGGACCAAGTTTGCAATTTTTCCTTTTCAAATAAGTCCAACAATTTCATTTTGCATAAATTAGCTATTTCTCCTGGTATTTTACTGGAGGGCTCATTAATGTAAGATAAATCAAGTGTGTTGAGCGAGCTTAGATTAGCAATGGCAATCAAAATTGTATTATGTAGATAGTTGTACCTTACAGAGACAAACTCAAGGTCTTTGCAAAAGTAGAGCCAATCTGGAATGGTTGAATTGAAATGGTTTGAAGAGAGATCAATGTATTGGAATTTTATGATGTTGTAGCTTTATACTTGAAATAGGACCTTCAAAAGGGTTGGGAGTTAGATCAAGAAAAATACGCTTATTGAGCTGAAAAATTCATCTACGGATGGCAAAAGACTGATTGAAACTTGTTAGAAGAAGGATTAAAAGTAGTTAGAGAAGAAAATTAACATTAACATCATCCAAGGGAGTAATGATATTAAGACTACAAGAATGGAAATATAGCTCTACCAAAGAAGAGAGTGTGTTGATCACCTATACCTAATTGGCTATTGCTTTGCTAAAGTTCACATAATTCATGTTTAGGTGCTCCAATTCATGAGAAAGGTTGGATAACCATTCAAGATTGTCAACCTCAAGACGCCAATGTTGAAGCTCCGATAGAATTCCAGATCCAGAGTGTGTAAGTTGGAAAGATTTCCAATAGTGTTAAGAGGAATAGTTCCATGAAATCTAGCATGATATAAATTCGAATACTGAAGGCTTGCGAGTAACCCAATAAAAGAAGGAATTGTTCCTTCAAAGCTGTTTCCACTCAAGTTAAGATATCTCAAGTGTTTCAGATCAAGCAAAGATGGATTTATTTTTCCGTACAAACATGGAAACCCACCATAATTTCAAAGACGAAGGGAGCTGATAGATATGGCTTGTGGCTAGTCAAGTGTTGCAAACTACACCTTTCCACTTGCAACAATTAACTTGACCATTAATCCATGAAAATAGTTGATTGGATGGATCTTCCAAGGATTGCTTGAAAGTTAGAAGTGCTTGTTTTTCAATATCTGGATAGAATATAATGCTATTGTTTCCAATACAATAGCTTAATTTGAAGGAAGCGATAGAGAAAATAAGTTGGAAAAATAAAGCTGCATTGGTTGGCTTTAAGCCACTCTTCTTTTTGCAAAGCCTTAATATTAAAATAAATTAGCTATGAGCATATATATACTAGTGTAGAGTGCACCACGCAAAGTGCGGTATTGTGTTTGGTTGGATAATTAAACACATGTTTTTACATTATATATTTTTTGATATATATATATTAAATTAAAAAATATTAACTTTAAAATTCATATTAATATAATGTACCTATATAAAAATTTTATATAAAAAATAAAAGATAGAAATATAAAATAGAAAGGGAAAAAAGTTTGAAAGTATGAAATGTAACATTATGTCAAAATTATAAAGTTACCAAAAATGATTTATAATGCCTCTATTGTATCAAACGATTTTTCTTCCCATAACATGCACATTATTTTTTAAAAGCTTTCCATTCAACAGTAATTTGCAAAAAATTTTTAGGTAAGAAGCAATTTCTCTAATTTTTTTTTGCTGGGGGGGTGTCAAATGGTCTTGAAGAGTGCGGAGCTTCAATAATCAAAAGATTTGACTACATGTCTATTCTTTTCCCTCATTTATGTATGCTAATAATGGTTTGATTGTAAATTAAGTTGATGGGCCACGTTCTAGATTTTTTTCTTATTAGTTTAATTCTATGTCAATGTGTCGTTTGGGGTTGTATACTTTAACAAAAGTCTTCCTCACATAAGTAACAAAGAACATATGTCTGCCCAAGTCTAACTCGCTAACTCGTTCTCTAACTAGTGCAAACTGTGAGGTCAATGACTTATATACCATTTACAATAATCAGCTACAGTAGGCATCCCTCACTGCTAGGAAGCTAGTCTATCAACAACCAACATGTGGCATAGCTATGCTGACGCTGCTAGGTGTCCCGAGCAGTTAGTGTTCGATAGTTGGAGAGCACCAACTCTCAATTCTATCTCACTCTCTAATTTTGTTTCAATTTTCTCAGCCATCAGTGCATTTAGTCGTTCCAGCTGAGAGTATTCATGCATTCTGTGGTCATCTCCACATATGAAACACCCTATCTTCTTCTTGTCTGACTAGGAACCCACTGCTTTGGATCCCTCTTTTTCCTTCCCTTTTACATTTGCTTTTGCTTTGCCTTTATCTTTCCCCACATCTTTCTTTCTAAGTTCCTAATCTGAGCCTTTGACATTTCGACAGTCCACCAATCTATCAATAGCGGCCATAGCTAAGTACAAGCCCTTAACTCCTTAGGGCCTTAGCTCAACTTGAGCCTAAGGTTGCAACCCCACCATGAAATTGAACAACCTATTCTCCTCAAACTAAACCCAAAATTGTTAGATTTGATCATGCATGCTTAGTGGTACTTGACAACAAACGATCAATATGTTGGACATACAAACATGCCATGGGCGCTTGCTAGAATCGAGCAATGAGCTATGTTCCAAAGGGCAGAGCAAATAAAAAAACTGACAAATCCTAATGAATGGGTATGTGCGTAGGGCTGGGCTATGCACACACTTGTGTAACACTTGACTAAATAATGTGCATACTTGTGCGGGACTTAGTGGGACAGTGTGCACTTTGATCAACACTTGACGGGATAGTGCATGTATTTACACAAAATATTAAGTCAAGACTAAGACTTAGGTGTAGCTAAGCAGAGCAGCATGCATAAACAATAAGTTAGCGTGCAGAGACGGGAAATGGTGTGCACGACAATAGGTTGGCAGAACTAGCTGACCTAACTGATAACCTAGCGACATGTTAGCAAAATGTGGCAAGCTCATACTGATGTGTGTGGCAGTTAACTGAGTATTTGGTAGATAAGTTTTGGCAAAGAGGGAAGCAAAGTAATAGGATGGTTGTGGGCTAACTTTTGGTAACCGCCTAAGACAGTTGGCGCTAGCAAGCTTCACTGTAGATAACCGCTCGGCACAACCACTCGAGATACCTAGCAGCATTAGCATAGCTATGTCACATGTTGGTTGTTGATAGGCTAACTTCCTAGCAGTGGGGGATGTCCACTATATCTGATTATTGTAAACGATAATAAGCCATTGACCTCATAGTATGTACTAGTTAGAGAATGTGTTAGTGAGTTAGATTTGGACAGACATTGTGTGAAGGCAATTGGCATTCTGTATATTACATTATTGGGTTAATACAAGGTTAGGATTGGTTCCTGTAATTCATGTGTCCCTTACATTAATGTCGTTGCATGCTCAAACGATTATATGTTGCCTTTGCTTGATTATTATGTTGCCTAACTCGCATACTTGCACAAAATTAGGTACACGGGCAGGCTAACTAGGCCCTTGACAGGTTTAGGCCGCATAGGATCGCAAAAAGTTGGGTGAAAATCCTTTCTCATCATCTCTTAATATTAAGGTAGATAAATTATTACATAAGATTATGTTCACTATACAAGTAATTATCAACTTTATAATAACTATTGGAATCAACAAGTTTTCAAATCATTCATTTGAAAAAATGAAAAGCATTTGAAAAAAAATAAAAATCTTTTTAATTGGATGATCATAATAATTTTCAAAGAATAAAGCATCATTTTTGTTTAATAAAATACAAAGAGTGGCTTAACTGCATGAAACGTTGACATGCTCAACTCAATATGAAGAGATCATGTATGTAAACTCAAGGATTCTTCTGCATTTGAAAGACTTAATATTGAATTTTCAAGAATTCTACAAAATGAACTAAGCATTTGGCCATGGAGCTTTACATATATTTTCATCATAATTCTTCTTATATTAGGTTAAATGCACAATAGAATTTGACATCTTCTAATGTTTGCTCAAGAGAATTTTGTGTATGTTTTCCTCAGTCAGATCCTCCTTCGAATATTAGATACTCAAAGCAGTTTAGGAACAAAATGTAGAGATAATAACTGAATTTTAGGCTTTACAAATGAAAAAAACTAGCAAATAATGATTGTATTGCTATACTTCTTTGATATAGAAGTGTGTATAAGATTCCAGGTAGATCGTCCAATATCAACTGACCACTATATCCTTAGATGAACTCTGCAAAAAGGGGAGCCAAATCCTTGCTCTTAGCTTCACAATGGCCAACCACATTTTATTCTCTTGACTACAGAGTTTTGAAAGAAACGGCACATAGATTATTTGGATATGACAATAAATCACCTTAAACAGACAAAAGCAAGGTATCATTTGCAAAAGAAAAGAAAGCATAAACAACAGAAAAACCAGTCATTAGCAATGCATCCTAGTCAGCATAAAGGATCAATCTACAAAAGTACACAGAGAGCAAGAAACTTTATCTTTTTCCTCAAGAAAACACACTTTTATGCTGTTAACAATTGTTCTTCAGAAGATCGTCTAATTTAACCTCCATATTAATTGTTTTACTGAGCATAATTTATTCATCAAATATCGGTTCAACAAACATTCAGAAAATTGTCCACTGCTTTGACAATGTTTCAAATTTTCAATGCCATCCTAGACTGTGTGCAGAAAATAGAAGAGATCCCAAAAATGACTCTGCTGAAATGTTTGACATGTTTCCTTTTTCTCATCTAGTCTACAGTTTCAAGCATTTGGACATGATAAATTTTATAGATTTCTCTTAGATAAAAACATGACAATCCTTTCAACTTACAAGCTAAAACTACTCATCCGATTCTATTCATCATCAGCAAGATATTTTCTATATGTTTATCTCCAACGGCCCCATTTAGGGCTTAGCCCATTGATCTTAGAGCACCAACAGTACCACGAATGCATAGAAATTTTTGTCATAGTGCTGATGATTACAAAAAAGCTCGTGAATCTTCCTCAAGTCTTCATTTTTACTAGTATAAATACAGGTTATCAAAATATTTTATCGGACTACTTAAATACATGAGTCATCACAAAAAATCAGAGCAAAAGCTAAAAACTTCTACGAGACATAAACAAAACTATAGAAGATAAAGTACTATCAATAATTTGTTAACTATTATCCAAGAATCTGCACTATAGACAAAGCCTCATATGACCTAGCATGAGTAAG
>JACGDI010005381.1:1101645-1159565 GCA_014898725.1 Jacaranda copaia
TATATATATATATGTATATATTTATTAGTATGGTGGGCGCAGATTGAACATTAATTTTCCATAAGATATATCACCAAAATGAAATAAACTTACATAGGCAAATACATACATGAAAAGAAAAAGGTACAACACCCATGAGGATTTCATTTTTCTTTTTCTTTTTGGGTTGGGAGGGGAGTCTTACTCAATATTCAATTTAGGAGTTCGAATAGGTGAAACCTTAATGAGCAAACTGCCAAAGTCAATCATAAGGAGAAAATGAGCAAACGATTTTATTTCTGAGTGATAAATGAAAGGTATTAATAATATGAACAACTTATGAGGTACAACATAGAAATTCAAAAGTAATCTATGTATCAAACCCAACTAAGTTCCAATTGTATCTTTCTTTGTAGATCCATCAACACCCTTAGTAGGTCCCATGGTGTCACCCTGCCAAACATTCCATGATTAAACAGAGTACTGCAAAGAACCAAACTATGTTAAGAAAAAGTTATACAACATGATTAGTTTCATACCTCTAACTAAAATATTGAGGTTGTTCCACAAAATCATCATAGACAACCAAAGAAAAGGAAAAAAAGGTCAAATTTGAACTCTTATATCATTAATTATAGGTGGAAAAACACCAATCATCAAGATGAAGAGTATCTAAATGCATGATAATTTAGCTAATTTCTTGCACAATGCAGAACATACAGCAAATAAGTGAAACAATGAAACTGAAATGGCTTCCTAAGGAAAAAAAAATAACTTAGAATTAGAGATGATCAGGGAAATTCTGATACCTCTTTGTACTTGGCCAAATAAGCCTTTAGTAGGGCCATATAGTCCTCAAAACCTAGGGTTGCCATTGCCCATAACTAATTGTCCTCTTTTTCTCTTTTTAGCACTTGTCACTCGTTGTATTCAACAAATTCACAAACAAATCACAAGTGAATCATAGAACATAAAAATCTCAGATAGCTAGTTGAGATATACGTGGACATAGATATTTAAGTACTTATGAAAATATTGAAGCATCTAGAAGGAAATATACATAGATACATAATGGAAAAACATAGCATTCCTAGGTTCAAAGGCAAAAGAGATGTCTGCATTTGAGGTGACAAAAGTAACCTTAGTCTTTTCTAAGATAAAGTCCCGGTACAAGCATTAACAGTAATTTAAAACTTCCAAAAAACTTACTAAGTAAGATCCCTATGCATATAGGAACACACAGCTTATATGGTTTCTAGAATCATTTTAACCAAGAAAGGTTGATCATAAAGTGTGAAAAATCTATAATAAAATAGGAATAGAATCACTAGAACATTGTTTTAATAGTTGATAACATACTTACATCCTAAAGGTAATGAACTCAACCCAAGCAACAAAAATAAAGATGTAGCCCATGTTTGAATTAGTTTTTCATTGCTTCTACCAAGCCAACTATTTGCTACGCTAAGGCACTTACTTGATATAGTGCCACTAACTCTACAAGCACATACGAACACTTTCTTGCATACTCCTAAACCACGAATGGATTAACTAGTAAATAAAGACAAAATTTAGCCTAATCAAAATATCCAAGCGAACAGGGAAATTGAAAATTAAAAATTGATGTAGAAAATGATAGCAACTTTGAGAATGACAAAGGTGATGGCTCAGACCAAATTGTGGCAGCAAGGTGGACCAGAGGGACCAAAACTTGCTAGTCTTCTGCCAAAGAAAACTTCTATGTTCAATTTTGACTCCTTTTTTCAAACTTTATATCAAGCATATTTCTTCCAAAGAAGTCCACAATATTGTGAAAAGATTAGAAATCAAATTTGAAGAAGTTAAAATTTCTTCGCATTTTACTTTTGAAAATCAAATTTGGAGAGACAATCATTCAACAAGGAAATTGAAGCATTGCTACTAATAAAGGGCAGGAAATGCATGAACAAGTCAAAATATAGAACAACTGCTAAGGGAGAAAACTAACTCCATTAAAAAAAGAGAAAAGGACTTAAAATTACGGTCACAATAATTTGGCACAAATAAGAAAAACCACATAGGTTAAGTTGTCAACTATCAAAATCTTTACAACCATCATAGCTAAAAAGGAAATAGAAATAAGGACCATTTTTATTAATTAGTTGGCTAAAGAAAACAAAGGGATATACCTTTTGGATGAGGCTCTGTCATGTGATCACAAGTGAAGCTTCCACCAAGAAACTCAACATAGATAGTTGCACCTCTATTCTGCTCATCCATAAATAATTAGAAATTTTAATTTTAAAAACAAATTAGCCCACATGGAATTCCTTTGCAAGCATCACAGAAATATTAACTCTTGAACCAATTAGAAATTCATATACCTTGGCATGTTCAAGTTCCTCCAAAAGCAACACTCCAACCCCTTCTCCCATGACAAATCCATCACGATTTTGTGAAAAGATTAGAAATTAAGTTATAGGGAAAGTGATAATTGAAATCGAAAAACTATGGGGCTTTATTTTAAAATGCAACTATTTGTCCATTCTCACTAATATAAGCATATTAACCTGTTTGACTGCTGAGTTCAATATAGATCTAGATATGCAAACACAGAACTTAGATCATGAACAATCAATAATGCTCAACCATTTTGATTAGAAAGATAGAAACATTATGTAAGGAAATTCAAGTGCTCACAACAAGCACAAAACTATACGGATCCTATACAATTTGTTGCAATGATGCTACTATTGACTGATCAAATTAAATAGTTTTTTCAACAATTATTGATGATAGTTCATAAATTTTTCATGCAAAAGAGCAAAAGATAAGATAAATCAACTATCAATATAGCATGTCATTTGACCAAAAAAATAAAAAAAGGAATATATGATAGCTTCACTTTGTACTCTAAATTTTAGCAAATATGACAACAAAAAATGTGAGAACAGAATAGGGAAATATTTTTTATATTAAATCATGAATTATTGGGGCATAACATTTGATTTTTAGATGATTTTCCCATTAAATTCCTGCACCTATGTTTAGAGATAAATAAATAAAATTTTACACTATCCTAGGGACATGAGGTTTTAGTAGGATCAATATTTCTCTATGACAATGCTCTATATGCAACAAAGCTCCCCAATCCTACACCAAAGTATATGGTTTGGAAACTGAATTGAGAATTTAAAAAATATGTAAGCAAGAAAAGAAATAGTTACCAATTGGTATGATAGCTGAATCTGAAATCTGAGCTACCACAAAGCATCATGTCCTGCAAGGTCCCAACAAGAATCAATACACAGGAAACAAGAGATAGGATGGTCTATCTTTGGACATTTGCTAGTTGATTCACAAAAGAATATGGAAGAAAATCAGAAGGGGATAAGGATCACTAGCCTAAATCTTGAAAGAAGGCAAGTGACTTACAGTTTCACCTCTAATGATGTGGTTAGCAACATTCAGTATATAGAAGTTGCTTGTTGCACAAGCAGTAGTTATTGAGTAGTTTGGCCCCTTCCATCCCTATAGCAATCAAGCTTAGAATGCTATCAATAAGTTATGCATTCATTAATTGAGCTTCTAAAGTCAAAAGATGGATTTACATAACCAGATCCATGGCGAGCATTACAGAACCCATGTTTGTAATTCTAAATAGTACATAAAATGGATTCATTTTCCTATGTGAGATATGCAATGCTTCAATTGCACCATTGAAAACTTGCCATATACAAAACCAATTGAGAGAGGGGGTAAACTATATCTCTAGATATAGTAATGTGCAAATAGAAAATCTCTTAACCAAAATTATTAGAAAGATCCTCATATTTTCCTAGTTTCAAGCATTTAGGTTCATATGGCGAGGGATTTAACCAGCTATTGAACTTATAAAACTTGAAAACATTTTATCTCAGGCAATCAAATTTGACATTTTCATTTTCATTCAATGAACCATAAAGTTCACGAATGGTTCAACAACATCTCTCAAAAGGAAAAGGTGTTATCATGGCTTATGCACTTATTTTAAACCATGGTAACACACATAAACTAATCAAGCTTCTGTTTCAAAACCCACATACTTCCCTTAGTTTCAACTCCTTCATCAAATTCCACCCCAGATGCAATAATTTCTTTAGTCTTAACATTCAAAATAACTCATTCAATTGTTCAAACCCCAAAATTAGAAAACGAAAAATCTTCAACTATTAAGAATCTGAAAAAGAATTTGAGAAATCAAAAATAGAAAAGACCAAAATGATACAAATTCAAAGAAAAATGATAAAATTTCAAAAATTAATGGGACAAACGAAGTCTCAAAAATAATGGAAGGGAGAGAAATACCTAATAACTGAAGAAAGTCCTAAACAGTAATATTGCATCTTCTTCTTTCTTTTTCACTATAAACCGATCTCTCTAATCCTTCGCCAAGCTGCTCCAATTTTTCAAAGCAATCAAAACTTTGAACCCCACGCTGCCACTTCGGTGCTCCAATGTCACTATCACCATTCTCTTTTGCTCGCATCTCTCTTTTCAATGATACATAAAAATAAATAAAGCAATCGATGAAAAAAGAAGAAGTAGAACCTTATTTTCTTCTAACCTTTCCACGTGCAGCCAAAATCACATACAAGAGAAAAAGCGGAATGTACAAGCTTATACAGCACACTATCCCCAAAATAATGTTGTTTTGAATTTTAAAAACAATAAAAATATAAAATAGTGCTCACATGCAATGGAACTTTTTTTTTTTTGACATTAGAAGAAAAGTTTTATTGCATATAAAAAATGATTACATTAGAGAGATAAGTTGGGATATGATCCTCTCACTTGATACATTCAGCCTTAGAAATGAAAGCTCTAGCAAGTATATGAGCTGCCTGATTT
This sequence comes from Jacaranda copaia, assembly GCA_014898725.1. Lineage (NCBI taxonomy): Eukaryota > Viridiplantae > Streptophyta > Magnoliopsida > Lamiales > Bignoniaceae > Jacaranda > Jacaranda copaia. Next base: position 1,106,494 of record JACGDI010005381.1, read on the forward strand.
ACTGAACGTTGGATAAAACAAACACTATAGTTTGTGAGTTCACTCAAGATAGCTTTACAATCTAAGATAATTATCCCCAAATAGGATAAGTCAGCATGATCTTTAGCCATAGCCTTAACAACACTTAGTGTGTCAAGCTCAGAAATCACATTTGAGAAGGATAAAGTTTTAACCCAACTGAAAGCCTTACAAAAAGATATTGCTTCTGCCATAACTGGAGAAACTGCTCCTCTATGTGGGATTTCAAAAGCTGATTTAACAAAACCATTGTTGCCCTAGAGGATGCATCTTGTGCCAAACGACTGATTTGCAAAGTTTATCACCACATCAATGTTACACTTCAACCAACCTGATAGAGGTCTGACCCAGTTGATTAAGCTCTGCTATTGGGCGGTTTCAATTTGTTTCTTTCTATTATGGGAAAATAACCATTGGTGAAGTGTAGTTTTTGCCCAAAAAGCCATGGAAACTGCTGTAACAACATTCCCTTGCCATACAACTTTGTTTATGTGCATCCACAAGCTCCATAGAGTCATAAATATCATGCACGAATCTTCCTTATTCAGATTTGATAAGACTTTCTCCAACTAAATAGAAAATAGAGAAATATCCTCCTAATGTTCACTGATTGCAATCTGGGTTTGATTCCAACAATCCTGAGCAAAGAGACACTTAACAAAAGTATGCTCAATAGATTCCATTTGATCATTACATAGTGGACAAAGAGGGGATACCTCCACTTGTTTTAAAGTTAGAAAATCTTTGGTGGGTAGAATATTTCTACAAGTTTGCCATACTAAATTACTAACCTTGGGAGGAGTTTTTGAGGACCAGATCCTATTCCACAAATCTGGGTTCATGTCACATTGATTGTTGACATGATCTTCAGTCAACCACCTATAACAACTTCGGATAGTGTAACTACCTCTTGGATCTTGGTTCCACATCTAAATATCTTTTCTCTATCTGTTGCTTAATGGGATGTTGCAAATGACAGAAACATCACAGGTGATAAACATGGAAAAAATTAGCTCAAAATTCTATTGTTTCTGACCAGTTTTCATAAGAAAAGCAATAGTAAGATCAGGATCAGCTAAAGAGACGTCTGATGAGATAAAAAGGCTTTGACTGTTTAGGAGCCAGGGGTCTCTGAACACTAAGAATTTTTCTCCATTACCAATTTTAAGAATACAACCATTTTTTATGCACAATTGTGATGCAAAAACACTTCTCCAAACATAGCTAGGGTTGTGGCCTAATTTAGCTTTGAGGAAAGTCTGTCCTTCATAGTATTTAGCTTTAAAAATTTGTGCAAACAAAGATTCTGGTTTTGACATAAGGCACTACCCCTATTTCCCAAGAAGCGACATATTAAATTTGTGTAATGCCTCCTCAACTTTTAGGGCAGCAAAGCCTAGCCCATTGCATCCACTTAATCCCTCTAGACTCCCCATTACCTGTTGCACTATTTCCCCACCAGAAAGCATTCACCATTTTTTCAATGTCGTAACAGAATTCTTTGGGAAGAAGTAATACACCCATGATATAATTTGGGATCACTTGAGCCACGCTCTTCAATAGGATTTCCTTGCCTAGTCTAGATAGAAGCTTCTTGTTCCATCCTTGCAATCATTGCCAAACTCATTCTTTAACATAGTTGAAAACTTCTTTTTTATTTCATCCAATGAAGGATAGAAAACCAAGTATTTATTCTAGCAATCATATACACCAACACCTAGATTGCTGCAAATGTAATTCTTGGCATCCTTCCTAATATTTGATCTGAAAAAGATGGATGATTTTTGAAAGTTTATAAGTTATCTAGAAGCCATTTCATAAGTTTTGAGACATCCCTTTATAGCTTCACATTCTTATTTTGTTGCTCGAAAAAATAGCATCCTGTCATCTGCAAATAAAAGATGAGAAATAGATTGAGCCTTGTGCACCACTTTACAGCCATAGAGTTTACCATTTTATTCATATTTCTCTAGAGTAGTAGAAAGATCTTTTGCACAAATAATGAAAAGATAAGGGGATAGTGGATCCCCTTATCTAAGGCCTCGCTAAGGGTAAATGGGGCCAATCTCATGTCCATCCTGGATAATAGTGTAAAAGATAGTTTCAACACACATCATTATCAAATTAATAAACCTCTGGTCAAAACCAAGATGCTTCATCATGTTACTTAAATATCTCTACTCAATTCGAACGTACGCTTTACTCATGTCAATTTTTAAAGCTGCCTGGCCAATCCTTCCTTAAGACTTTTTTTTAAGATAATGTAAAATCTCAAAAGCAATCATAAAGTTATCAAATATGAGATGGCTTGGAACAAAAGCACTCTGAGATTCAAATATGATTGCTGGGAGAACCCTTTTAAGCTTATTTGTAAGGACTTTAGCAACAATCTTTTACAAAATATTACAAAAGGAAATAGGCCAAAAATCAATTATTGACTTAACATGGTTCTTCTTTAGAATCAAAGTAATATGGGTATCATTTAGGCCAGGGGGAGCTTATAGTTATTCAAGATAGATAAGCAAACTTCTGTGATATCCTTCCTAATAATGTGCCAGAAATTTTGATAGAATATAGGGTTAAATCCATCGAGCCCTAGAGATTTATCCAGATGCATAGCAAAGATAGTTCTTTTCACTTCGTCTAAATTAAAGTCCTTCTATAATTCCTCATTCTGGTGGTCATTTACCCTCTTCAAGACATATCTAAGGATAGAAAAATCTATATTGGTTTGGACAGTACACAACTTAGCATAATAGTTAGAAATAACATAATCTAAACTATTAGACCAATTCCTCTAATTCCCATTTGAATTTTTCAATTGTGAAAAAGAATTCTTCCTTTCACAAGTTGTAGCTTTGGCATGAAAATAACTAGAGTTAAAATCCTCTTCTTGGGGTTAAAATTATTTTGAACATTGTCTCTAGAAATCCTCCTGTTGTTGAAAGATCAAGAGGCATTCTCTTCAAGCAAATTCATAATCCTTAGTAGCCTCAAAATCATGCTGAGGTTTTAGAATTTACACTCTAGTTTTGCACTGAAATAGCCTCTCTCTAAATTGTTTGGTGTATTTCCTGCCCCATGAAGATATGTTACTGCTACATTTCTGTAACTGTGATAGAATCAAGAAACTACTACTAGTATTCCAACTGCTCAAGATGACATTGCCACAATCTTTCTCCCAAGGCCAAACATTTTTTAATCTAAACCTATGATTTATAACTAAATAGCTGTGACTAGATAATAGGAGGAATAAAGGTGAGTGATCAGAACTTGCAGCAACCAAATTGAAAACCTATGCTTCTTTAAACATGTGAGACCATGAATTTGACACCAACACTCTATCTAACTTTTCTTCCACCTAATTTTCAATGTTTTTTCCTCTTTCCCATGTGAATTGATGTTCTTCTGAAGTCAATTCCCTCAAACCACAAAATTCCACCGCCTCTCAAAATCCCTCACATAACTAGATAGGGTGTAGGCATCTACCAATTTTTTTGGATGAAAGAAGGAGGTCGTTGAAATCACCAAAGCAACACTAAAGAGGGTTGGATTGGCTATTGATATTTCAAAGGAGAGCCTAAGAATCTCTCCACCGAGAATGCTCCAAAAAGCTATAGAAACCAGTAAGTCTCCAAGGATTCTCACCTACAATATTTATCTCTATATCGATGTGATTTCAAGAAAATCCCAAAAAAAAGACCATCTCTTGTTTCTGCCAAAGCGAAGCAAGACCTCCTCCATTTCTATTTCTTTCAACTATAAATAGATCTTCAAATTCGATTTCACCTTTGTGTCTTTCTAGCTTATCTCAATTTACCATAGTTTCCATCAAGAAAATGATGTTAGGCCTCTTAGACTTGATAAAGTCTTTTAATTCCTAAATTGTCTGTGGGTTCCCAAGCCCACAATAGTTCCAGCCTATAGAATTCATAATTCCTGGTGGGCCTGGAGTCCAGGACCCGCCAAAAGCAAGTTTTTTGGCCCAAGCTCCCCTACCTCTCCATTTAGGCTTATTGGGTTATAAGTAGGTTCCACATACTTTGGCCCAATTTCTGTTCTCCTCTTAGAGTCATAAATAATAAGAGATTCCAAAGATTTAATGTCCTTGTTAGCTACTATTTCAGAGAAGGAAACTTTCGTAGAAACTTCCTCAAACCCATTCTTTGTGCCACTAATTCCCCTACGTTGCCAATCTCTGCGAACCACAACCCAATTTTTCGCCGCAAATTTTTCACTTCCATCCACATTCATAGTTTTCTTTTCACTATTCTAATCCAGTGAGCTTTCCTCCAGCATGGAGTACCGAAGCCATTGCTTTCCAATTTCATTTTGTTGTCACTGATTTAAGGCATGTAACTAACTCCCGTATGGAAATTCAATATTATTTCTATCCCTATCATATAACTTGGAGCAAAACCTCTCTGAGTGGCCTAGAATCCCATAGTAGAAACAAAAGATAGGAAGGTGTTCATATTTGAAATTAACCCAGAACCACTCTCCTCCTGATTTTTTAAGCTTCATTCTTCTTTTGATCAACAGCCTAGCATCCATTGATACTCTGATACGCATTTAAAGTCTCCATACCCCACTGAAATTATTAGGATCAGATTCTATATGAGTACCAATATAATCTCCTATACTCTTGCAAACCCGTTCCGACAAAAAGCTCACATTAAGGTCAAAATTTTGGACCCACATGTTGACATGGGTGAGAATCACATTCTGAGGTTGTTCTCCTGATTGGACTTATTTTAGTAGTAGTAACTTCTAATCAAAAGTCCATGGGCCTCCAAATAAGATACGATTCATGTCCAATTCGTGAAATAGTTGAAATAAGTATGTGGTCTGGTTTAACTCTTTGATGCATATTCCTTTCACCGGTTGCCAAATCACCGCCATCTTGTTTTTGAAAGCAACAAAATTCACATGCTTATTCATCAGTAGTCCACCCACAATGCAGAATTTAGGTTGAACAACTCTAGCATCTCCTTCTTCTCCTTCAAGAACTACTCCATTCTCCTCCTCCTCCGCTATGGAGATTCTAGCATAGTTGTCAATCAGCGATTGTTCCATGGGATGAGGACTAAGGCACCCGAGTATATGAACAGAGACACAGAGAAAAGACTTATCACAAAGACAAGAGAAAGGACACAAAAGGAAAACTTATCACAAAGACAAAAAGAAGAGACTCTCACCAGAGAGAGATTCAGACGAACAAATTTGGATAGGGCCATGCGACGAAACTATTCACACACACTTCAGCACTTATACATTGTAGTAAAGTAATATAAATGGTTAAGCTTCAATGTCTTTCCTTTTCATTTCAATAATTTGTTGGAAGCATCAATCAAAAAATATGGTAGTTGTATTTAAATTCATGAGCAACTTGCTCGAAAACACAAGCATGTATTGACTATGCCTTAGAATGAAAAAATTGCCTAAAGAAGACGGGATGACTAAATTAGAGGCTCAGAGCATAGCTTTATTAGTTGACTCGGTCATCATATCAATTTTCCACACTAGGAAACCGAAATCAACTTGATGTTGAGTACGACTGGAAATTGCAAATTGATTATAAATCTTTTACCGTAGGTTTCAATTTTACACATTTCATGAACTAAATACAACTAATAAATTTAAATAAAAATATTTACTAAAGATAGTTGATGTTAAATACTGATTTACAAGCATAATCAATAATTTAAATCAGAATTCACTTCTTTTTTATTTTTTTTAATTTATTTTATTTTTTCCTCCAACGAGTCTCCCCTAACCAGTTACTCTAATTTTTCATCCCAAAATATTGCAGGCTTTTGTGATGGACTAAGAATTTGAAAGTTGTTACTAGAAAATCTCTAATTTTCAAAGGATTAAATACTAATGAATGGTCAATTAATTCAATGACATTGTCTACATATATATATATATATTAACTTTATATTTTTTATATTTCCTTTATTTAATTATTTATTTTTTGTCACTCCCTCAAGTCCGAATAGTTGTGAGGAATTTTTTTTTTTTTTTAATTTTTAGATCTTACGCATTGGAATAAGTAAACTATTTACCGTTTTGCCCATTGATTCATGGCTACATTTTTTGACATTTTGTTTATCCAAAAGGAGTAGCAAAGCAGATATAATGAGAATTTTCATATATACCCTATTGCACGCCAGGTTGATTATTGTTTCCTAATGCGAAAAAGTGATGTAATGAGCAAGTCAAGAAATAAAACTAATGTCTAAAACGCTCAAGGCCTTGTTTTCGTTTTTTCACTACTCAAAGTCGTTCCCTTTTTGTTTATGCAACTTTTGTGCATTAGGATTTGTTTGGATGTGAATTGGGGCATTTTTCTAAGAATTTTTGAGAGAATAGATTTTGGGAAGAATGATTGAAAAATATGATAGTTGTTTGTTTGTTTTTTGAGAGATAGGTAGAAAATGAGTTAGGAGAAAGTGGTTTATTTGTTTATGCTCTTTTTTTTTTTTTTCATTTTGGTGGGGGGATAAAGTGTCACATCAATGACATTTTTGTTGAATTTGTGGAGTAAATATATAAATTGTATGAGGGTGGTATGTGTATATATTTGTAATAATTAAACAATGCGTGAAACTTTGGGGAATGGTGGGGAATTGTGAATAGTAGGAATTTTTTGAGAAATAAATTTATATTTTGGGAGTGAGATTGAAGAATGTGTAATGTTTGTTTGTTTAGATTTTGAGAATTAGAAAATAAATTGAAAATTAACAAACAAACAAAACCCTAGTGTATGACACCAATACTTGAGTTTGTTTGATTCATGTCCAACTTTCTACATAACACAATTCCCAAGTGCTATAGCAAATTTAAGTGCTTGTTTGAATATGCTTTTATTTTCATATTTCGTTTCTAAAATTTTTAAAAGTTAAAAAGTTCATTATAGAAAAATTTAAGTGCTTGTTTGAATAAGCTTTTATTTTCATATTTCGTTTCTAAAATTTTTAAAAGTTAAAAAGTTCATTATAATTTTAAAAATAAAAATTGTATTTGCATGTTTATTTTGTGTAAAAAAAATAATTATGGTAGGTTTAAAATTGAAAGTTTAGATAATTTTTATTTTTTTTATATTTAAAAAATTTTAGGGCCCGTCTGGATGGCATTTTAAAAAGCATTTTTTCAATTTTCACATTTTGGCTATTAGAAATACATTAATTTGTTTTAGCCCATTTTTACTAGAAATGCTATTCATTTTTATTTTCAAACCTATCCTACTAACCTATATCACATACAACAAAATCTATTAAATTTGACATAAAGCATTCATAAGTTACTATAACAATATAAAATATCCATAATATATATGTGTGTATATATCTTTTCACCAAAAACACAATTTTCATGCGTAAAAATTATAAATTAAATAACTTTTCAACTCTATACCTATTCTACTCTACATTTTTACATAAATCATCCAAATATATTTCATTTGCGTACAAAACCAATTAACACTTTTTCTAATTTTGAAAATGCTGAAAATTGAGAATATGTCACGGAAATATATCCAAATGGTCATTTAGCTTTTAATATATATATATATATATATTAATTATTTATTTTAAAATGATAGCAGATACATTATGTCAAATCAAGCTTGAACTTAATTAATTGATAATAGAATGATAGAATATGTTAGAAAAAATTGAAAATAAAAAATAAAATATTTTTAGTGAAAATTTATATAAAATGATAATTTTTAATTTTTAAATAGTAACAAAAAGGGGGTTTGAAAATAAAAATAAATGGCCCTCAACTTTCTCATCGCCTTCAATTTACAGAGAAATGAGCTTTACAGAAAAGTACGTTAAGAAATTACTCCCTTGTGCAAAATGCAAAGGTTGAACTAGTCAAAAAATAAGTTGTAAGGAGAAATACCAGCTTCATTTGGAAATATATCTGATTGCTTTTAGGAAATATGTCGGAATGTTTTTTTAAGGAGCTCAGCAATCCTGACGCATGTCTCACAGACTCATACTGAATCAACTTTCTGATGAATTTAGGAGCCTTCAAACCCTTAAACTTGGCTACAACTTTACTATCTGGTGCAATTCCGATTAATCCGGGAAAGCTATTTATCATCCCCAAAATATTTGAGTCCAAGTATTGACAGATTAACTGGAAATCTTCTAGAGCGCCTGGGGCAACTGACGTATAACCTGGAATCTGTTTGTATTAATGACACCATGCTGGAAGGGATGGCGGCTCAAGGCCACTTTGCCAATTTCACAAAATTATCTGTATTGTATTCAGGAAATAACAATATGTTCGGTCGGAAGTATTGCAAATTGCAGAGGGTGTCTTATTTATAAATTATACGCCAACACAAATTTTTTGGTCAAATACCTTTTCCAATGCAAATTACCCGAATTATTGAAGATTAATCTTACTAATTGAGTTGACCTTGATCATTTTTTCTGGCTCAACCTCTAAGAGTCGTGGAAATTGAGGCTCGAGTTTGATTTGGTTCGACTCGATTCCTTTGGCTCAAATTGTGATCAAGTCATGCGCTCAAAATTCGATGTAGGATTTGAGCTTGAGCTCGAAAAAATAGTTATTTTACTAAAATAATTTAAATAAATTTATTATTGTAATTTTACATATAAATATTTTTAAAACAAATATATATATATATATGTATAGGCTCGGGAGCCAAGTTATGAACCTGCAAGCAAAAATTATTTGATTCGAAATTTACAAGAACTAGGCTCAAAATATGCTCAAGCTCAAACACTTTTCGAAATGACTCATCAGAGACCTAAATTGGTTCGATTCTTTCGCATCCCTATTACTGATTATAATCTTGAGAGGAACATGCCGCCATGTATGGGGACAAGCCTGGCCAATTCGAGGATATGCAAACGAAGTGAAGGTAAAATTTCTTCACATACGTGCCTTCCAAACTCCCTTCAAATCTTGGATCTCTCCTGCAATAATTTTTTTGGAATAATACCTGGGCTAGGTGTATCAACAATTTTGCTGCAATGGCTATAAAAAGAAATTTAGCTGATTAATATTCCTAGCTAATTGCTTAACAGTTATGTGTTCTTTTGAATTAGCTCAACTTATCTCGCAATAACTTATTAACAGGGACAATAGCCAAAGCTCCACTCATCTACTTCAGAAAATTCCTCAAATTCAACGGTTATGTACCATGCAGGTGACAAAACTTGGACCAAATGTACCAAATCTTGAAGCAAGGTATGTATATAGTGTCAACCCGTCTTTTAAAATTTCAAAGCGGAAGTACGTCAAGCTATAGGATTAAAAATGTTTTATATAACAATATCAACATTAACATTAGTGTGTGTGAATTCCTATTAAATTCTGAAAATCAACTAAAGAATTCTTATGCCAAGTTGTTGTCCTGAGTTATATTTCTCCAAATTATCTAGTAAGATATTATTGTATTTTCTGAGTAAGCATTTTATTTGTTGTTTCAATTTTACCTTTATTTTCTTAAAATATTTTATTCATATATTGGTCTATATTAAATATGTAAAAGTAATGTACTTTGTGTTTGTGACTAAATTATATTGTGAGCATTTTATCTGTCAAAGAGGAAAGAAAATGGAATGGGCAATTAAATTTTGAGTGGTAAGAAAAGAAATATGTATTAGAAAATTCAAAAAGAAAGAAATGCAAAAGAGTCCGTGAAATCAAATAATAAGAGAACAATTTTTATAGTCAATATCAAACAAGAGAAAAACTAATGAAGCTAGAAATTTAAATAACTATAATTTATAAATTGAGAATTTACTTAATTAGATTAGTATTTAGATTTTGAATATTCAATAAATTTCGTGTCTCAAAATAATTTATTTAGAAAATTTGTTTGATTAATTTATTTATTTTTTGGATGTTTTAAATGTTCACTCAATTAAACTTGTGTTACACACTAATCTTAAGCAAGTTGTATATTTTATTATCCTTATTTTGCAAATAAATCATTAATAGTGGAATTAAATGAGTTTGAAATATGATTATAGCTTTGTTGAAGAAAAATATTAAAATTAAAAATTTTCATAATAAAAATCAAGTTAAAAAGTAAAAATGATATCTATTTATTATATTTTACTATTGCAACGCACGTACTTTCTATTATTAACTCCTAATAAAAATATCTATCCAAATTGATATGGGCGAGTTCAAGATCTCCGGAACATCATTATATTGAGCACATTAGTGCTATGACTGATAAAAAGTGCGTGAAGCCTGGTCTGGTCGACCAGAGCATAATGTCCACAAAGCATAGAAAATTTTGCATCGTCTAGCCCTCCTAATTCATTAACACCATGAAGCCAACCCAATGGAAGTCGACCCCATGTCTCCACCTGTAAGGGATGCCATGTGGTGACCCTTTTACATCTGAACTCACCCGCTCTTTGATCGACCTTGTAAAGATCCCACCTTGCCCGTGTAATTAGCAAAGGGAGATAGTCAATAACTAGACTAGACGAAGTTCCAACCTCGAGGAGTTGGAAAAGCACCTGCTATGGAGGCTCTGTCATATTTAATGCATTTGCTATTTTCATTTAACCTATCACTTTTATATTAAATACAATCGAATCAATATTTTGTCCATATAATATGTACTATCAATCTATCACCACTATATTAAATGGAAAAGATTTGTCTTTATACTGTTCATCAGTCAAATGTATGGTGATTGACACACGCTGAAAGTCGTCTAATGCTGCTATGGGCCTAATCAAATCACACCATTCATGGGGTAATTGATATTTTTTTTACAGGTCTTGTTTCTTTACAAGAATAGAAAAAAAAATATTATTTAAGTAATTAACAAACTTTGATTACATTTTATCAATAGAATGTAGTTTGCACTTGAACAAGTAAGTGTATTACAGTTAGATACATAAATAAAAACAAGGGATATTTTTATAAAAATCAACGGATAAAATTATTGGTGAATTGATTTTTGGCCAATGAAAAAGTGATAAGTGTAAAATAATATTTTAGTTATTAATTTAAATTTTTCTATTTATATTTTAGAATTTATTAAATTTAATTCGAAAGATAAATAGTTAAATTTTAATTAACATTCCAGCATTTATGTTCGCAAATCAAATATCAACAAATGTCAAGGTAAAGTATCACGGCCAATCAAATCCAGTCTTGTGGCCTATCAATCTTGAGCTAACCAAGCTATGACACATGGCGTGCCTAGTTAAATGGACCAATCAAAACAAAAACATTTGATATTATCTCTTCATATGTCCATCAAAGAGATAACTATAAAAAAACTTCAAATCATTCAGGGTCTCTTACTAAACACCAATATAAAAGAATAATCGAGGCTCATTCAACATACACACACATGTTCACATGCACATACATACATATATACACATACTCACATACACATACATAGATACACACAAGTATGAGAATCCATGTACTACAAGTATAAGTATCAAGTCCAATATTCAAGTCTTCAAATCTTCAAGTTCAAGTCTCAAGTTCCCAAAACTTCAAGTCCAAAACTCAAATCTTTGGAGCTTCAAATTCCCATTTCAACAAAATATTCAAACTGCAAAGGTTCTTTACCTCTTCAAGGCACTAAGCCATCAAGTTCTCTTGATTCGAAGTTAAGGTTTGATTAATTTCAAAGAATTTTGTAGTGTTTTCTATCAAGTCAAAGGATACTATACCACATATCCAATAACAAGTTTCCAGCCCTTAAATCATATATTAGGAGAGAAGAATTAGGAGATTAGTTTTATTAAGAAATTTGCTTTTTCTAATATTGTAGTCCTTTAACTAAATTAATATAAATTCTATTTGTCCATTATTTTTCTTGTCTTGTGACTTAATTTTTACAAACAACAAATTTCTAACATGCTAAGTTGGACCAATCATACCCCTCATCTCTTTCTCATGTGTGAATTTTAAAGATAGTTACAACCACTCAATGGTATCTAAGAAAAACCAACTCACCTTGCCCAAGAAAGATGTTGTTGAATCTGCTGTTGATGCTATCAATCAGCCTTAGACTAGGGGCAAAGCTATTGATTTCACTACATCTAATGATTCAAACTCTACAAGTCTAAGAGACATAAATCCTAAGGCATCATTTTTCTCTGAGTTGCTGGGTATCGTAACTGGAGAGACAATTATGGAGAACAACTTACTCAGATGTCTCATGTGTTAATTGACCTCCAAAAGATTGTGGAAGATAAATATCTACATATTGCACAACTCATTATTAAGCTAGAACATTCCCACCTTTGAGGAATTTGCCAAAGCCATCCATCTTCCTTTGGCCATGAGTGATGGAGAAACAAGTCCAAGAGATACCCCACAAGTGAGAAACTAAGCAAACAATTAATCACTTCACTACTTCCTATCTATAGTTTCAAGACATTATCACCAATACCATTAGACCTCAATGTAGTACGACTTCTCAAAGCTCTCTTGTGCAATTAAAACCCTATACAAAGTAAATTGACTCATTGAGGATGTTGATAAGATATCAGCTACCAAACTTCTAGCAATTTGATAGGAAGAAAAATCTTAAAACAGCATGTGGCTCATTTCATAGAGACGTGTAATAATAGAGGAACTTACTTACAATGATCCTCTTGTGAAATAGTTTGTGCATTCACTAAAAGGTAATGCCTTCTGCTAGTACATTAAATTAGAACATAAATCTATTCATAGTTGGAATCAGATAGAAAGAGAATTTTTAAATCACTTCTATAGTATTGTTAAGTTGCATATTTATCATTTAATTTGTATAATTTCCCTTTATAGTTTATAGTAAAAATGCTTAATTATTAGATTTTAACTTGCATTTTAAATTTCATGAAGCAAATTGAAGATCCCAGCTAAATACAACTAAAATCGAGTATTTGACATACTTGAAACAAAAATTGCATTCATGAGGAGACGGGGAATGAAAGAAGAAAATAATTCAAGTGCATATGTGTCTTGCTTCCCAAGACAGCTTCCATCGAAATTCCCAAAAGTGAAAAAGAGATTGCTAAGAAAACTAGAGATCAAAATGTTTCAATAAGTAAGAAAATGCTAAAGGAAATGCAAGAGAAGAAATATCTATTTCTAGACTCTAATATCCCTCACATCTTTGATGAAGTATTGGTCGAGAGGTTGACTAAAATATCAAAACTAAAACATCCAAAAATGCTGAAAGAGTGAATGATCCAAAATATTACAAATATCATTAGTTTGTCAATCATTTAATAGACAAATGTTTCACCTTCAAAAACAAGGTCACGGTATTAGCAACAAATGAAAAGATAACCCTTAACGCCAAAGTTGTTATTAGTGTAAACCTTACTAGCACTATAGTAGCAGTAAACACCACATGTGGTATGCAAGCAAGAATGATTTTTTGTCCTCATCTACACCCCTAGGGGCTTCAAGAGTACTTTAGTTTAGGAGTTTAAATCCAATATTGCTAAAGACTCTATTAGCTAATGAAGTAACTAAGTTGTAGACAAGTTCTCTTTCTAAAACTGAATATTGTAGCAAATGGTCTCTAGTGACATGCTAATGAAGAAAAAGATCGTGTGTTAATCGATCACATCCATTATAATTAAAGGTCTTGCAAATGGCTAAACACTTTCAAAAAAGAATGATGAAAAGTTTAAAGGCTACAAATGGTAAGTTGGGAAATCCATTGGTAGTTGAGTGACTTTAAACGACTTCTCCGAGAGGATTCTTTTATCAAAGAGTTGAAATAGTACACACCTTATATTGAGAAACTAAAGAGTAATAATCTACTTTCTATTATACTACCATTGCCTTTACAAATAGGGATGTGTTGTTGGGATTAAAACCAAATAATAGGTCACTTTTTGTTTCAAGATTCATGCAAGAGTAGAAAGTTAATTGTATACTCATTGATGAAGGATTCACCATCAATATCATGCTAAAGTCCACTATGAAGAAGCTGGGAATTTCTATTAAAAAACTTTCATGAAACCATCTAACTACTTAAGGTTTCAATTATTGAGGCTAACGAGTCATTGGTATGATTCGTCTAGACCTCATGACCTAGGAGTTGGAAGCAAGTACCTTATTTCATGTCATTAATGCAAGGAACTCCTATCATCTATTCATAAGATAGCCATGGATTCATGAGAATAGGTTGATACCTTCTACTGTCCATTAATGCTTCAAGTATTCCAAGAATAGAAAAGTTATGAGAGTTGATGTAGATGTAAAGCCATTCATTGAAGTAGAATCATACTTTGTTGAGGTTAAACTCTACCTAAATCCTAACTTAGTTGAAGAAGTACAACTCACAAAGCGTCCTAAAAACTGGTCCATTGCAAGAAAACAAGTTTGTTTGAAAGCTTGAATAAATTAAGAATTATTGATAGTCATGTCAAAAAAAGGGCAAGTTCCACTTGGGTGCATTCAACCGAATGATGTTGCCCAAAGCTAACTGAAAATAGTTGAGTCGAATGATCATCGAACTTTGAAGAAATAATTAACCATGCCTATTGTTGGCATAAGCTCATCAATCCGTAATCGACCATTTGTTGCAGGGGTTTCTCGCGAAGAACTCAAAGGGACATTTGATCCTAAAGCATATAAGTTTCTTGAAAAGTCTAGTTATGATTTTTCTTATCCATCCAGTTTCGGTAAGCTTAAACATAAGCTAATTGGAGAAAAGGTTCATAGACTTAATGAAGCATAACAGAAACTAAGAATATAAGAATTTTGTGTTGAGTAGTCAATGGTTGGCTCGGGATTTAAACTTGCAAAACTAGCCAAAATATATGTGACGAAGAACAATAAGTGTACTAATGTCTAACATATATTTTCATGGAAGATAATGTAAATTAAGAAAAGTAAGAACATGATAATCATTGAGTTTTTTGTATTTGATCATCTCATGCTGACTGCTCATCTTTTTATCTTCAAAATACTTGGTTCTAATAATTTTCTAATTGAGAAAATAGAAACAAGAGTCTTGGTTGAAGAATTTCTATGCATTTATTCATCTTAAGAATGAGATATTTATAGTATTACAATTTACATCAAATATGGCAAGATATTTTTTCTTAATATATTACAAAACCTACAACACATATACAAATACATATTTATCACATATTACATATGATATTCTTAACTAGATTATTTTCAATACGAATTGTGGCTTGGTTGTCACATACTAACTCTATTAGCTGGGTTTATTTAAAACCAATATCCTCCTAAAGTTATCTTAGCCAAATTGATTCACAAGTACTATATGTCATGACTTGATATTCCACTTTAGCACTTGATATAGATACCATATTTTTCTTGTTACTTTTCCATGAGACCAAGTTACTTTTAACAAAAATGCAATATATAGAAGTTGATCTTCTATTAGTTATGGATCCTGCATAGTCTGCATCAGTGCATCCAACAATATTAATATGCCCATGATTTTTATATAATAAACCCATGCTTGGCGACTTTGCCAGATATATCAAAATTCTTATAATTGTATCCCCTTAGCAACATACCTCTAAGGTTGCTCCATATATACTTCTTCAACGAGATCACCATTCATAAAGGCATTTTTAACATCCAATTGGCGTAGTAGCTAACAATATTTGCCTGCCAAAGAGAGAAAAAACAAACAAACAAACAACATTTTAGCAATAGGAGAAAAGGTACTAGAGAAAATACTAAAGTAATCTAAACCAAATACATGGGTATATCCTTTAGCCAAAAGACGTGTCTCAAGATGGTCAACTGAACTATTCGAGTTAGCTTTTACAGTATACACTTATTTACAACCAACAATAATCTTACTTGAGGGAAGAGAAACAAGTTCTCAAGTACTAGTATGTGTAAAGACACTTATCCTGTCATCCATTGTAGCTTTCCAAACCAAGATGGGAAGTACATCATGGATATTAGTATGGATAAGGAAAAATTCAATAATAGATACTAAATGACTAGAAAGTAGATGATAAATATTGTTAAGACATATAAATAGATATGGGATAGAAAGTGCAAGTACGTTGACCTTTTTGAAAGGTAATCGAAAGGTCTAATTCTGAGGTAGGTTGTGGGGGAGGATTAGATAATAGAGAAATAGATTTCAAAGGGTGTGAAATAAAAAAAGCCAAGCCTGTGGTAGGTCATTGAACATAAACCTCAAAGTCAGGCTGAGACAAACAATCTAAAATTGATGGGAAAGTCATGGGTAGTTGCATATGTAAAAGAAGATGATAAAGTTTTCAAGGTCCAAATAAGTGTATGACTCAGAGAAATAAGGTGTGGACTAAAACAAGTTAACATCTATACTGTGAAAGAATTTGTTAGATATGACGTTATAAAAATGATACCCTTTTGAGATTGAGAATATTCTGAGAAGACACATCTAATAGAACATGGACTCAACTTATCTAGAGTAGAACTAAACTGGTGAAAAAACAAATAGAACCAAATATGCAAGATGGAAGTTTAAAAATAGCTTCATTAGAAAAAAGGATGGAGTGAGGAAAAGTATTACCTGACCCAGTAGAAGACATGCGATTTATCAAGCAACATGCAGTGAGGACCACATCACCCTAAAATTGTTTAGGGAAATGGGTATGAAACATCATAGTGCAACTAATATCCAACAAGTGCTAATTCTTTCTCTCAACAACCCCATTTTATTAAGGTGTATAAGAACAAGATGATTGGTGAAGAATTCCATTATTTTACATGAATATATCAAACTCATTAAAGAAGTATTCCTTAGCATAATTAATGCAAATGTACAAATAGAAATACCAAATTGAGTTTAATTTCAGCATGAAATGCACAAAAATGGAAAACAACTCAGAACGATCTTTCATTAAATAAATCCATATGTTTCGATATAAATCATCGATAAATGACACAAAATACCAAAATCCTAAGGTAGACTAACACAACAAGGACTACAAATATTACAATGAACTACATCAAGAAAAAGTAAGGAGCATTTATTTATACGGGAAGGAAAAGGAACACTCTAATGTTTACTTGACTGACGTGACTCACACTCTAAGAAATAGATAGAATTTAAAGTTGCTGCCCCTTCCTCAACTTGTTGAAGGAGGAGTGGCCAAATGATAGTAGATATGGAATGGAGAGGTAAATGCTTGACAGATAATGGTAGTGATGATGTAATTTTATAGAGCCCTTGAGATTCATGCTCTTGACCAATTTTCTTCCATGTCTTCAAATCAAATGTCACTATAGACATTAAGTTGTATAGATAATTTGCTAGCTAACATTAAGTTAAAAGGGAAATGAGGAATATAAAGAATAGAAAGTAACGATAAGGATAAAAACTATGGTACAATATCGATGCCTTAGACTTTGGTATGGGATCTATCAGCCAAGGTAACACTAAGTAATAAGTTGGAAAAATGAAGGTAAGAGAAAATTTTGGAATTACCTATTATGTGGTCTAATGCATTGGAATCAAGCATCTAAGGTTTAGGTATATTAGAGGTAAGCAAAAGACAAGTTTGTAGTTTACCTAGTTGGGCAAGAAAGCAATAAAAGGAGTGGCCTATTAAGACTAGTACTATAGAAACTTTGCATAGTCTTCCCTAGATAAAGTGATACTGTTGGTGGCCAAGGACAATGTGGAATTGTTAGGCTCTGAATGTGTAGAAGATACTACATTAGCATATCAAAGAGGCAGGCCATTTAAGACCTAACAAGTAGCTCGTGTGTGATTAGGATGACCATAGTGATCATATTTTTCTTCACTACTACCTTGCAAATAACCACTTTGGTTATTACATCCACCACGAACATGACCTCTATGTCTATTACCTCAACCATTAAATGGTTATGTCCATTATCACGTCCACTAGGAATGGTTGTACATTGAGAGGCCATGCAGATCAATCACCAATATAAAGGGTAGTAAGGCATGATAAGTAGAAAATCTCAATGCCCAAAAGTATAATTCACCAAGGATAGGTAGTTCAGAGCGAGCAATAACCTAAGAGCAAAATAGTTCAAAGTCAAGCAATATGGTGGTTAGAAATTGAAGGACATCAAGTTGATCTCTCTTCATTGGCATAGTGACTATATTAACAAAAATAGGAAAAAGACTATTCCTTTTAGAACAAATGTGACTAAAGTTGCTAAAGAGATCTATTAAATTTCTAGCCTCTATGCGGATAGATTGGTATGCGACTGTAATCTCATATATACAAGATAGATTACTTGTATATAGCTTATGAAAATGGTACCAAATTGCCTTGATACTTCTAAAATCATGCATAAATCAACAATATAGGGTTCCAAGGAGTTTCATAAGGTGAACATGATCTAATGGTCCTCTTATTTCCAAATGGCAAATGCCTTAGGGCTAGACTCTAGTGTTAGGGGATCATCAACCAAATAATTATCTTTCCCCAAACCTCCAAGAAACACTTGGAACAAAATAGCCCAATGATGATAGTTAGTAATTTGAAGACGAAAACTAGCTAAGATTTTTATATCCATGGAGTCAAGAATGATGATTGTTTGCTCATGATGTGCTGATTAGATGCTGATGTGTTGCTAAACATTTTTTTTACATTGTTGTGATGTTAACTAGGTGCTGACTTGGTGTTGATATGGAGGTTGACTTGGCAACTAAACTTGTGCCCTAATATATATTAATAAGACAACTACTATAGCAGCAAAGAGATGGCAACAACGCAATAATAATAGAGAACCTAACTCTGTAGCAATAGCATCAATGCAGCAACAAAGCAACAAACAAATAGGAATAATAGCTGTGAATAGATGGTAGCAAAGCAACAACAGTAACAACAAACAGATGGCAGCAATGTAATAATAGTAAAGAACAACAACGTAGCGCAACAGCAAGGAGACAAATAGATAATAGTAGCAGTACAGAAACTTAGTAACAATAGTGGAGTAACAATAGCAATGAAGAGCAGGTCACAATGATTAAAAAGAAATAACCACAATGAAAATAAAATAAACTCATAATAGGCCATGGAGATTAAAAAATTGGCTCTTATAACCATATTAATTGAGCTAATAGGAACAAGATTCATGATTGAAGAATTTTTTTGTGTCTATTTTTCACAAGAATGAGGTATATACATGGTTACAATTTAATCAAATATGGAAAGATACTTTTTCCTAATATACTACAAAACCTACAGCACATATACTAATACATATTTACCACACGTTACATATGCTATTCCCACCATAACAAAGCAATACAAGTCTACATCCAAGAGGTTACGTGTTCCATCGACACAAAAATAATGCTACAACAAAAGCAATGGGTGTTGATGACAAACCTAACATATTGGAGTCAAAAATTGATGAGGTTAATATTGTAGTCAAAAACTGACATAAGGAGGATCACATCAAATCTAGCAGAAAGATGCCAACCTTTTAACCATCAGATAAAGAAATATGCCCTTTTTGTATCGGATAAAGAAAGCAAAAATGCATTTAAGAGCATAAAGACGTATCTCATCAACCTACTAGTTTTTGGAGCTCCTATACTTGCAAAACCATTAATATTATATTTTGAAGTACAAAAATAGTTTATTGGTGCTCTCATGGCTCAAGAAAATGAAAAATGAAAGGAGAAAGCCTTATGTTATCTTTGTAGAGCCCTAACCAAGAATGAGTTGAAATACTCCCTTATCGGGAAGATAGGTCTCACATTATTTTATGCAATTAGGAAGTTAAAACAGAGCTTTGAAGCATATTCCATCTAACTCATCTCATGTGTTGATCCTGTTAAATTTTTTTTGTCAAGACAAATGCTTTCAAGGAGGTTGGCTAAGTGGTCCATTATATTCAATCAATATGAGATTTTGTATGTGTCCCAAAAACGTGTGACAAGATAAGCTCTTGCTAATTTATTGGTTGATCACCCTATTCTTGTAGATTGAGAACTCTCCGATGAATTACCAAGTGAGGATGTCCTCTTTGTTAAGGTCTTATTGGCATGGACAATGTTTTTTGATAAGCAACTCAATTTGATAGAGTAGGGGTATGGATTGTCTTTATCTTTATTTCACCTGAAAGGTAAGTTTTAACATATTCCATCGTGTTAAATGAATTATGATCTAACAATATTGCAAAGTACCAAGCTTTGATTACTGGACTTTAAATGGCACTAGATGTGGACATTTTGGAAGTTAAGGTCTATGGTGATTTAAAACTAGTTATTAACTAGTTTTTGAATGTATATGAAGCTAGAAAAAAAGATTTTGATACCTTATTTCAGCAAGCCTCATGTCTATTAAAGAAATTTGAAAGTATTGTCCTAAGTTATATCCCAAGAAAAGAAAATAGAATAACAAGCATTGGCTAACCTAGCTACCACTTTGGCTCTTTCTAAAGGAAAATTGATACATATTCCTATGTGCAATTAGTGTTCAAAAAATTGGACCGTTCATTGAATCGCAAAATTTATCAATTCACAGCTCACTAGTTCAATTATTGGTCAAATCGTAATTAAACCACAATTAAACCGTGATGTCATAATTATATAATATATATTGTATATTTTATATATTACTTAAAAATTAATAAAATACAAACATAAAACATAAAGAGTCTAAATTACATTGTTCAATTTCATAAGTTCTAATTTCTTGGAAAAGATAGTCAAGAGCACAAAGGTTGGGTACGGGATTAAAGGTTTCTACCTTCCAGTAAGATTTAAAAATTAGAATGTTAGATTTGATTTAGGGCTTTTATTTTGTAGATCTATTTTAGTGTTTTAAGCTTTTACCTTTTTAAGATGTATCTTAGCTTTGAAGGTTCACATTTGGCCAAAAGAATCACACAAAAAAAAAAGGTGTTAACTATGTCAAAAATTAAAGGAAACAAAAGGAAAAAATGAATTGGTCCAGTTTTCATAAACCATGAATGGTTCAACAATTCAAATGATCCAACTGCCAATTTAGACAATTTTCACAAAATAGGATTTTTTTTGTCTACTAGTTTTTACTCAAAATCAAACCGTTCATAGGGCAATCGGCGGTTCGATTGGTTCGACTAGCCAATCCAGTCCAATTTTTTAAATAGTATGTGCAATAGATGAATTATGCCTTCGCCCATTGAGCTTAATTGAGAAAATGCAAATGCAATATAAGTCTTAGTTGGTGAAATAAAGACTGAAAGATACTACACATTGACTATCTAAAGTATGAGTAATTGCCCCAAGATCCTCATAATAAGATAGAGTTGTGTCTAAGGCCATCTTGCTTCATCTCATACAAAGATACTTTATATTGTCAATCTTAGAAAGTACTTATAATTAGCATAGTTTAAGTGTTGAAGAAGCAAATGAAGCCATTGTTGGAGCACATTTTGGAGTTTGCAAAGCCTACCAATTAGGTCCTAAGCTTCATTTTCAAATTATGAGGATAGGCTACTACTATCTTACTATGATTAAAAATTGTATGAATTATGTGAAGAGGTGTGTGGCTTGTGATATATGCTAACTTTATACATCAACCTCCTAAACCCCTACATCCCATAGTCGCTTTATGGGCATTTGATGCATTCATCTTGATGTTGTAGGACCCTCTATTGCTCTTAAGTCTTCAGCTAGTTATGCCTATATGTTGGCGACTACAAATTACTTCTGTAAGTAAGCTGAGGTAATTCCCCTCATAAAAGTAAAAAAAGAAACTATTGTTAAGTTCATTCATTGTAATCTGATATTTAGGTATGGAATACCTCATTGCATCATCACTAATAATGGGAAGTCTTTCTACAACAAGTTGATAGACAAACTATGTATATAGTTTAAACTCAAGCAATATAACTCCTTAATGTATAATGCGATCGCACACAGTCTAGGAGTGGCATTTAATAAAACCTTATGCAACTTGCGAAAAACGGTAGTATCAAAATCAAAGAGAAAATGGCATGAGAAAGTTGGGGAAGTTCTTTGGGCTTATCAAAACAACTCATTATAATGTTGCTAAAGCAACTACATGTTTGCTTGTCTATGGAATTGAAGTTGTACTCCTCTTGAAAATCAAATACATTCATTCCATATAGTGATTCAAGAAAGACTTACTGTTGAAGATAATGCCTGCCTTTAACTTAAAGAATTAGAAGCGTTGGAAGAGAAAAAACTTAACATGCAATAACAACTTGAATGTTATCAAGCACGTATAATAAAGGCATTTAAAAGAAAGTCCATCCATGGCCTTTTCAAGTTGGAAATTTGGCGTTGACAATGAGAAGGCTTATTAACATCACCCATCGAGTGGGAAGTAAATATATATATATATATATATCAAAGTGGGATGGCCCTTATGTAGTAAAATAAGTGTACACAAATGGTGCTTACAAGTTAGTTGATGAAGATGGACTATGTACAACCCTATAAATAGTAAGTTTTTGAAACAATATTATCCAAGAAAAAGTTCGCTCTATGATGCATGACCCTAAACTGCATGTTACTCCTAGTCCCTATGAATATAAACTGTGTACGGTACCCACCAAAGGTAATGCACATGCTTAAACTACTAACTCACCACACTAAAAGTATTTCATCTAGTTAAAATATTAAATATGCTATCTAGTCAAAGGTGGTTAAGCAATGGATACTCCTGGCTCACATGAGTATAAACTGTGAATAGCCTCCCCCTTTAAAAGTTAGATATATAGATTTTTAAACTACATAATGACTTGATACCCTTGATGGAGTATGTAGCTAGATTGGGATTTGTTTTCCAAGTTCAGTCATATTGTTAAATTAAGTCTGATTTACTTACCAAATCTCCAATCATATCATTGGTACAAGTTTGGATTATTTTCCAAGTCGAATCACTTCATTGAAACAAGTTTGATCTATTCATGTGATAGCCAATCTTGTTCATTAGCTTAAGCAAGTTCATTTTTTCTTCCACTCAGCTATTGGTGCATGGAGTGCAATTATTTTAAGTTGTCATCAATATGAAAAATCAAAAAATGCTAGATATACCAAAGAAAAAAGAAAAGGCAAGAGTTCATATATATATAATTAAAAAAATAAAAAAACATTATTTATTACATATGTAGTAATCAAGTGTTCTTCCACATCAATAATGATAGCCAAAAAATAAATAAATAAAGCTAAGTCACTAAGTGCTCCTGGGAGTAAATCAAAAGCTACTAGATTCTTACGAGATTGTTCAAGCAGTGCCTCCATTATCTTTAAAGTCTCAACCTCTTTGTTAGTCAAAATGGAGTATTCTCAAGCTTTTAAATTTTCTCTCTCTTAGCGGCCACTTCTTTTTGAACAATGGACAAGTTTTCTTCAATTTTATGAAGTGATCAATTTATAGGTTCTTCCTTATGCTTAACTCGACAAGTCATGTCCGCAACTCTTCCTACTACTTGATGATTTGGAGAAGTCCATCTTTAAGATCATTTACCTCCTACGTTCTTTCACTTTCTACTGCCTTGTCTTCAAAAAAATCTTGTTATACATGAAAAAAATGGTTTCTCATAAGTCACTTATGTTTCTATTTAAATTGAATTTAACTTAACATTTGTGTAACTAGAAATAGTATCAGAGAAAGATTTCAAATGATTCTCCAAAGACAATGTGTATTTTATGTGTGTTCTCATTTCTGTGATCAAATCATCAATTGTTGGTTTTATCCTCGAAATATGCTCAAATAGAGTTTTCATAATTTTTTGGCATATTCATTCCCAATAGAATTTGATTAATATTTGTGCAACTTCAGTATTTATAACTCAAGGACAAAACTTAGAAAGTTCAACAAATAGGTGTGGATAAGATGAAGCTTCAAATGTCTTTTTGGGCTTATCTGTCTTGATTAAATCTTTCTCCATTACAGTAGTTGGCAATGTTACCTTTGGTTGCTTGTTAGGATTAGTAGTGTCACGGATAGCTTGCATGTCATTTTCAAGAGAATGAGGAATGGTTGTTTCAAACAAGTCAAAAGAATTAGCCCCATTTATCAAAGCAACACTATCTTCAAAAGCAATTAGAATCGATAATTCAAGTTGCAAGTGGATTAAAAAAAAGTTGAAGAGATTAGTACAAAAAATTGGCAAATATACAAAAAAAAGGGGGAGATGGATGCTATATAAAATAACTTTACATAATTTGCTAATCCTCCTAAAGATAAAAAAGAACTTGGAACATCTATAAAAAAGTTTAAATTAGTATGGATACTATAAATCCAAAACCTTTGGTTTTTTCTTGAGTATGCATTGGTTGTTATAGTCGTCATTAAATCAAGAAAGTGCAAACGCTACTACATTTCCTCCTGTTGGAGTGTCAATGGATATAAGTATAAAGAATAGACCCTTGATTACACTACAACACTTTTTAGATGGTGCTTTGGTATGTTCAACGATGCCTTTTTCCTTAAGCTCCAAATTCCCTCCTTCAACCTATCTCAAAATAATACAATTTTGAAAAGTTGAGCCTGTTAATTTGTTTATCTTTAAGATACTTCACTAAAGTTTAATTAGATGAGATAGCTTCTTTCTAAGATGCCCAAGCTCGGATGTGTTTTCAAGTTTCTCCTCATGTTGATTGGACCTCCCAATATTTGATTCCACATCTTTTTGATTGACTTTGACAATAATTTTAGTACCTTTTGTTCTTGAAGCCTTCCATCATTTGTCAAACTAGTTTGCATGTCAATGGAAAGGAAGAATTATTACTAGGAACAATTGTTCATAAGATGTGTTCAACATGATACATGAATACCATAGTTGAACAAGCTCATGCAAATTACAAGTAAAGATCTCCTTTTTCACATTACCTAGGATATGTTGACAAAACCACATCACTAATTGAATCATGAGGGCTATAATCTTCAATGATGTACTGCTCCACATCAAAATGTCAAATAACTAGAATGTAAAACCCTAAAAAGGTCTTTGTAAGTACTAGATATGCACAGACCATCTATTACTACAAATTGCTTACATGGATATGAACGTAAATACTGAATAACTGAAGAGTTGATACTAAGGAATAAATCTCCTACCTCTAAAAGATCAAAGTATTTGGCTATATTCTTCTCTGTATATTTGACTATATGAGCTCCTCTTACTTCAATATTGATAAGAAATATGTGGCAAGGTAGCAGCCCATCTAACTATGAACATAATGAATAGAAAATATAATAGTGGAACCATAAAGACTTAGCAAAGTAGATATACTCCTCAAGCTGCAATAAATGCTTGCCAATATAGGACCTGTAAGAGAAAAGCAATCATCACTTGTCGTTTTACTAGAAACTTTGAAGGTAGAGGCATAAACCCAATCTACTTTATGATTTGGTAGAACAAAACTGCATAACCAACATGAAAGAAAGGCAGCCAAGTAGGCCTTCTCTCTATGCCCTCTACAACCTCCAATACTATAAATAGCTCATCAGATTCCTTAATGTGAGACAAAAGAGATGCATTGATTCTTTCATATGGATTGCGAGAGAGTTTTTTGCTCAATAAACCTTTTCTAAAAAGACCTTAAAGGGGCTTCACATATATTGCAAATCCTTTAAACCAAAATCTAAATCTAATCAAAAATAAGTGTGCCATCAAAGTTCTTTGAGAGCATATGATACACCAGGAACAATCACTTGCAACTTCGTAGTAAATAAGAGGTAAGTTTGCCATCACCAAGTAACTCATTCATGTTGGGAATAACTTCATCATAGAAATCTCCACACATAGACAATCTACTGGTCCACAAAGATCCCATAAAGAAATTAAGAATTCACCAATAATAATGTGTAGAGTATTCTTGGAAGGGTCGTATACCTCAAGAAAGGCTTAGAGAATGTTTCTTGCTGCAGACATATCTGTAAAGCGAGGCATGAATCACTGCATTGATCCTGGCTTGATGGAGAGCATCTACATAATAGCTTAGCACATCCTTGATCCATTTCCAATAGCCTACATGGAATGATAATTAGCCAAACCTTGATGTGAGAATTCTCAATGGGCATCTATTGATGCTAAAGTGGTGGCTTGCAAAAATAACTTTGAACTCATAGCTTTAACATCATGAAACAAGGATTTCAAAAAAAGGATCTTGGAAGAAGATGTAATGCTAGAACATGAATCAATCACCTCTTTGGTTGCCACCTAGTACGACTCTTCGAGGTGCATAGATCTACTAGGAGGTTAAGGCATGGAACAAAGAGCACCATCCACTGATTTGTGGATGACGAAGCTTGTACTTTTAACTTGGAAGGCATCCTTGTCACTACCAATGATGATACATGGAAACAACTCCGCATGGTCCTTGATGTATATTTTTGTAGCTTATTTAACTTACAAAATAAAGTAAGATTATTCATTCGAAGCTCTTTGCATAGACTACAACAAAAGAAAAAAAAAAGAGAAAGGAAATTTTAAGGAAGTATCCAAAAAAAAGAATCAAAAAGGAAAATAGAAAGAGAAGAGGACGTCTTAAGAAGACTCCATCTAATAACCTAATTGATATGCATAAAGAAAACCAATTAATGTTGAAGGATGATGGAAACATCCTTTAGTTTAATGACTTACCTGAAATCTTCAAAATTTATATACTTGCTATGAGTTCCAAAGTTGATGCCCTTATGGAACACTTATTTTGCTATCAATAAATACCTTTCCAAAGCAATCCTCTTTCAATTGTGTTAATCGGCCATTTGAATGAATGTAGTAGTAGTTATATAAACTTTATGAGTTTTTTCTTCTAAAGTTGGTGCATAGAAATTAAGAGAAAGAGGATGTCCCTAATTGAGTGGATGAATATGTCACAATAATTCGCAACTTAATTTTCAACTATTCTTGCATGAGAAATTAGCATCTCGTTTATAACCTCTTTTTTTTTTTTTTTGGAAGAGTAATAGTCCAACTGCATTTGGGAGATTGAGTCCTAATCTAAATATTTAATTAAAACAATTAATTTTAATGGATGATCAAGAATATAATTCATGGTTAAAGCCAAACTCTATGGAAAGAAGAGTACTACCTAGGTTGGAATTGTTTACATTCTACAATCTAAATATGCCTTGCAAAATTAGAGGTCCAATCAATGTCTACAAGATGAATTTCAATTGTTGGGTCTCATTACATGCCACGTGAGCAAATTCTCAATTTTGTTGTTAGCCACTCATGTGTTTGCTACAGATGTTGTTTTCTTTTTCTTTTTATCCACTACAAGAATCAGAGGTCATATAGATCTCTTGAATTTTTTAAGGAAAAAGATGATCTTTTAGCCTTTAAAACAACAGCAATATTCAGGTTGTATGCATGATGGGCTTGTTGGGCTTGTTGTCAAAGTTACAAGAATTGAAAAATATTTTGTTTCATTAGTTGTGGGACATATATGCATAAATAAATGTGTGTGTGTACTAGAAACAAGTATACCACACAATGCTCATGTGATTTATATGAATATATTTATTTGCTTGTAAATTTTTTTATGTTAATTTTTGAATGAGTAAATAAGACTACAATAATATAATATGTCATTATATTTGTTATATAGTGAACAACTCAGTTACAAATTTTCATTAAAAATTTGGAGATCTTCAATAAAAGTTCAATATATGAGTGGAAAAATATACATATAATGTGGCTAGAGGTTTAGTAATAATAATATCAATACCAAAATTTCATGTCCTTTGTCTTTGTTATTATGTCAAACATCTAATACAATATTTACTAAATAACTTGAAAAATATTCATATATGTGAATCAAACGATTGACAAGGACTACAAAATCTCTACCACTTAGGCCTAACTTTCACCAACCTCTTCAATCAGAGGTTTGTGTTAGACATAGGGAGATAGGAAAGGGGGGAGAGAGAGTCTAAGGATACCTAATTCCAGTCTTTAGTTGAGGCTCCACACAAAGTAGCAAGGGAACTGTTGCTGGGTAAGTTTTACCCACAAGCTTGTGATTAGCGATCAACAAAAAGTATGGAAAGTAAGATCAATAATACATTGGCTAGAGTTAGACATATTCAAATAAAGTTCACAAAGAAAGCATCATTACCAGTTTGCAAATTCTGCAACATCTCAATAATGAGACTACTAAGAATTAAAATGAAAATTTCTCCTTATTGCACTTTTAAATTAATAATCATCATCTTACCATTTCAACACATGAAAGACTTACAAAGGTAAATAATGAATAAAAAAGAAAATAGTTGTGTAGCCCACTTAAAAAATAAAGTAAGAAATGCTTCTCATTTTACATTAATAAGTAAATGAAAACACATACAAAGCCAAGTTCAAAGCAATCCCTAGGGGCTAAGGAGAGTAATGAAACTGTACAACTTTTCTTTCTCAATAAGGAACAGAGATTTTACATTGATTCTTTGTGTCTCCTCATCTAATTCCATAAAAGTAGATAGATATCTTAATGCAACGAATGCTCATTTCTCTATGTGGTGCAAAAGATACTTCGCATCTTCCTCAGCTTCCAATCTACTTGTAGAGATAAAGTAAATCATCAATGTCAAAAGATGCATATTTACACTTAGCAATGCTCAAGAACTAATGAAAATACTAGTATTTAATGAACTTCAGTATGTACATAGACATGTATATATTAAACTTCATACAAAAAAAGATAGCACAAATT
Organism: Jacaranda copaia; assembly: GCA_014898725.1. NCBI lineage: Eukaryota > Viridiplantae > Streptophyta > Magnoliopsida > Lamiales > Bignoniaceae > Jacaranda > Jacaranda copaia. Next base: position 1,135,142 of record JACGDI010005381.1, read on the forward strand.
CTATACCCGCTTGTCTATGAAGATAGCCTCTATGCTTTCCAACAAACTCTTGCATATGTACATATCAAACGCCTAGTGAAAGAAGCGAATACCCCTATGAAGGAATGTTATCAAAGAACTTACCAAAATTTTCATTTATTAAGACCAACTCAAAGCTCCAAAATGCAACAAAATGAAAATAAAATTATAGAAGAGATCAAAGATCATTGAAGTTTTTATATAAAGCTCACTTGTTATGACTAACCTAACAAAGAAAATGTCATTTATCTTTTCAATATTAGCCAATTACTTATAATCCATTATTATTTTGTTTAACATCATATAGACACACTCTTATTGACATAATAGGATTAGGGATCGACCTAACCATAAATGAGACTAGCAATATGGGTCTCTATTAGAACTATCCTCAATTTTCCCATGCTACTTAAGCTAAATGAGTGGAGAAAGAAAAAGATTTCCTCAAAATATTTAGGCTCCAAACCAACTACTATCTAAGATATAGGTGGTGAGAAACTACTCAAGCTACAGATCATTATATAGCCAACTAGGATCTTGGTAGATGATCTATAAAGCCATATGTCAAGCTTATTGGCCAAATAAAGTTGAAAATTGGATGGAAGCATTAACATATCATCTCCAACATTGTAGTTTGAACCCAAGTGGGGAAGAGATCAAAAGGATAGCATACAAATTCTTTGTTTGCATTGCCCAACAGCAAAAGTGGAGAAAAACAATATATGACAAATGATGCTTTTAATAATGCTGCTTTCTTCTGTGCTATTGACCGAAATTTAGAGTATCCTCATATAAGTTATGCAGTAATACTTCCTATTTTCCTCTTATTGCCTCATAACAACTATTGTTTATCCATTTATAAAAACTATCATTTAACTCATTTATAAGTCCCTCTCTTCTCTTTCACAATCTCACTCTACATTCTAAATGCCCTTTTCTTCTCTTAAATATCTATGTGATCCATTTTACCTTGCTTCTCACGTTGGTGGCACATTCCAATATCTTTATGTCTATCAGCATACGTTTTCTAATACTTGACCAATTGCAACAACTCTTTTAATATCAATAATTCTCCTCTAAGTTCTTTTAGTAGAAATTAATTTAGTAGTCATGGCAACTCTTAGCAAGTAGATTACTCAACCATATAAATGACACATCAAAACTAATTCCTCACTGAAAGCCTTAAAGATGATAGAAGTAATCTACTTTTAAACATATATGAAAGATATTTTCTTGTTTCAGAAAAAATAACAATTTTAGGATTTAGATAACATTTGGTAGCTAAATAAACATGACTTAACCAAGTATAATTTCCTAGGCAAGATCATCCATGGAACTTCCCCTTTTAATTGTTAATTATCTTTTTTCAAAATCTAAGGTCTTATTGCACAACTCTTTCCTAGCAAATCAGATATTATTGGGAGATGATTAATTAAAGATCGACATATATTGAATCCTCCTAAAACGTCTTTTTCTATGATTTAGTTTTATAATTTTTGTATCTTGGTAGAAAAAATATGCATTGTGGAGTGGTCTCTCCAGAGAATGTAGATGTGCAACCAGCAACTTTGGCCAGAGAGCATAATCCACAAAGATGAGCCAAAAAATAAACACACAAAGCTAAACTTACCTTTGCAGGTCAACCATCCAACACCATTATACAAACCTGAAGCAAGTTAGACAAGATTTTTTTATCTTTCTATGGAAGACTAAAACTATTAATGCCATAACTTTTACACAATTGAACTTCAAAATACTAAAAGCACAATACTATAGGAACAAAACAATGTAACAGGTAGCAAAAAAAATAAGTTAAAACTCAAAATTTTTGTAGAGATTAGGTTATAAGGAACCAGAAAACAAAAACTATAGATTGAGTGAGCAAGAAAACAAATTTAATACTCCAAGAACCATCGAATCAAGTTAAACAATAAACATAAAAAGTGTCTGTTTTACTTACATATTCAATTTAGATCAACCTAAAAATTTCTTGGACATTCTTGATGGCCCATATATAATTGATAATTGAAAACCCCACAACTCCTAGTGTTCTCTAGTTGTCAAACTCTCCTTTCATTTTTGTTACATTATACAAGAAATTACCATGGCCTTCATACTCTAAAGCATGTTTATAACATAAAAAGAATTGCAATAATCAAATAAATCAACACAACTCACAACTTGTAAAGTTCACTGAAATTTGAATATCGAACCTCGTACATACAAATATAATAACTATACCACTCAATTAATTGAACATTTGACAAGTATATGTATATATTTGGTATGTATAATTTTATGTAATTTTTGGCCAAGGTTTAGTTTATAAATTTCTTGCTTTAAGTTGGCAATTGAAAAAATAAATACTGAGAATTCGCTCCCAATACTGTTTTTTTTTTTTAATAAATAGTAAATATAAAACTTCCTAATATTTGTCTATATTTATTAGATACCTCATAAAATCTGTTCAATACACATGATTCTCCCTAAAGTTTATTACTTGTCACTCTTTAGAAATTATTAAAAGAATTCAAAGATAAAGAATTATACCATTCCTTTTTTTCATTTGATTCTATTTGAATTCCTCATTTCACATATTTCTTCACAAGAGTTACAGCACTTACATTTATTAAAACAACTAAAAAATATATATTAGAAAAGGTTCAAATGAAAGAAAAAGATCTATTGATAAATGAATTTTAATTTATTAATTATTATTTATCGAATCTTACTCTGTAAAATTTGTTTTTATTTATGGTGTCATCATCATGTGACATGTGTTGTTCACTATTGTACATTAAATGCATTTTGAAATACTATAATACTTTACTTTTAATATTCTAAAAATCACCAAAAATCTCTTATTTCTCAAAATGCATTAAGTTATTAATATTGTCTTGAAATATAAGTCATTTAAGAATAATTAGTCACCTATTTTTCTAAAAGTACCTATTTATTTTTCTACGACAAATAAATATCAGAAGATAAAATAATGAAAGTGGCATACTCTTAAAATAAACAAATAAAAATATTTTAAAAGGTCTTATACCTATATTAAAAATTATACTCTTAATCCTCAAACTCAAAAGTTTAGAATATTGCTAACTTCACTTCTCAACATCGATCAAAAACTCCAATGTACAATCTACCAACCTTAATCTAGATTTGAACATTTGAATGGCACATCCTTGTTGTTGGCTACAAGTGCTAATGTAAGGATATTTTAATCATTTTTTTCTTTGACAAGCTACAAAGTATCTACTTGTATATGCCGTGGTAGATGAAAAATCATTAGAGAGGTTATTAGAGACAAATTCTATATATTCTTTTATAAATTTTAATAAAAGATGAATGATTCATTTTCTTCTATGCATTTGTTGAAGAAATTAGCAAAAATTAGAAAAATGGGATGTATAATAATAACTCCAAGTTTGAAAAGTAGTTTGGTGGGGTAAAGAAAAGAACAACCAAAAGGACTCAACAATTACACTACATCTAATTGATGTCAAGACAAAATATTAATTTTTACATTATTAATCTGATGGGCCTATTGAAACTTTTTATTGATGGAAAAATAGCTAGTATTGATAATATGGAAATACAGCTAGGGTAAAGACAGATACAAAATGAGGAAGAGGATGATTAGCATTCCAACCAATATGTTTCTTTCTTTTACTTCAACATTTTGAGATTAAGAACTCGTTGCTTTCATGTTAAATAAAAAAAAAAAGAAACAAAAGCAAACTAAGTATTAGATCTAATCCTTCGACCAATCTCCATTGCCTTTAAAATGTTGACTACCAATATCTACATCACAATGCTGGATGGAATCATCAACTCTCTTTTCATAATCGCCGTCTTCAGTGGGCTCGCTTGGAATCCAACTAACCCAAACAGCAACTATATCGAACCCACTCAACAACCTATATGCTCACCAAGCCTAAAGGTCATGTAGAAACATATCACCTTTTAGATCTAATGGACATAGATATATGGCGATGATGCCTTTGGTCATTCTGGTGCCATCTAGGATTTTAATCTTTGTTTATACTATTTTCTATGCTTTTACTCTGATAAAGGGTTTTTAAGGTTATTTTGTATGAAATAGAGAAAGAGAGATTCGTTAGAGGAAATGGTGAAACTCAACCATTCGAGGACATTCATATTGGTGTCAACGGAGGAAAGAAAAAGTTTTAAGGAAAAAAATAACAATCAAGCTCCACCTAAACACGAAGATAAAACAAAAGAGAAGAGCACTATCTAAAGTACACTTCTCCACCCAAAATCACATTTTGTCTTATTTTAATTTTGACCGCATATTAACTTCTAAGGGCACGTTTGATTTAGAATTAAATAGTAGTGGAGATTTGATCAGAAGGAAATAAGAGAATTAAATAACATAATAGTCTATTTGATATAGAAAATTGGTCTTACAATTACGTGCAACTATAATCTACAATAATCTCTTTTGCATGCTTGATGTGTAGGATTATGTAGGTAAAAGATAATATTGCCCCTAATTATTTCACTCCCCCTCCCACATACCCCTTGTAATCTTTCATGCCCTCAAATGATAGTCTACAATAATCCAAAGGGAAGATTCAAGAGGTGGTGAACTTGGTTGGAGATAATCACCATCATAAAAATACAAACCCGACAGTAAAAATACAAATGTGTAGTGTTTTTCATGTAAGGTTTTATTTTTATTTTAGTTTTAACTTTTAATTGTTGAACTTTTTTCTTGTTTTCTTTTTGGTTGAAGGCATTAGCTGCTGGTGGTGGTTCTTGAGGGTTTTCCAAAAATCAAAGCTCTCAGTAGTCTGGCCAAGCAACAAAATTGGTTAATGATGAATGTTGAATTAATTTCATGATTTGATAAATATGCCACTAGGTTTTTTTTCCCAGATCTATTCTTTTTTCATGTGCTAGATATTTTTGTGAACCTAATAATCTTGCTTAACGAAATGTGATAAGATGTAAAAACAAATTGATTTCAAGCGCTAAATGATATGCCACTTTTGTGTTTATTTGTTTCTCAACACTCATTAAATAGTGATTTATCATGATTTTCACTGTTCTTTATAAGATTAGAACATTTTCTAAGATTGATCAAAGCTCTAGGAGTGAATCATATCTAGGTTATTGCAAGATTACTGATTGACTTAATTTTTTGCTATATGATTTAATCTACTCTATGCAGTAGGATAGAGCTATTATATTCTTTATGATGGTAGAATCAGCTGCATTCAAACCTTTGCTATGAATCATTCTTTTTTCAATTGTCTTTATTTTTTGGAATGACAACTTATATATACATATGTATACATGTAAATGTATATAGATATCTAGCTATTTGATTCACTCTATTATTATGTTGATAGTATAGCTAAATAATCATCTATATTGCTTTGGATAATGGAATACTGAATTTTAAGTGTGTATTGTATGGTTGTCGATGACATTTGAGCACATTTTTAAGTGTGTACCTTGTGGATGACATTTGAAAACAATGCTTTCCAAATGTCAAGTCATACATAAGTTTATTAACATTAGATGTATATTCATGTCCCAAGCATCTTGTTCCATGCTAATGTGACATTTGTAAAAATTTTAAGCAATTAGTTGTACATTAGCTTTTATTACTTAAGCAATCATTATGCCGAAAATGGTATGCAGGGTACAATGAATCTAAAGTCATCACCTCAATGCCCCTACGATGAAGGTCCCATGTTGCTTCACCAATCTAAGACAAATCAAAATCTAGGTCAATAGTTTTACAAATATCCTAAGGGATTTAATCATGATAGACACTTCATTTGGGGGGATATGAATTAGGGGGTCCCATGGCATGCCTCATGTGGGGATAATGCCTCTTACAAAGTGAATTCCCATCAAGGCAGTTTGGGTGCCTATATTCATAAACCTTTAAGTAGTAAACACATAAAGTCAAATAAGACTGGATGCATTGATGAAGCTGAGAAAACTAAAAGTTTGTGTATTATTCATTTAATGAACAACCCTTGTAATTTAGGGACTAAGTTATTAAATATTGGGAACTCTTACACAAAATCTGCAATGATCTTTGGCAGCTGTATTGGATGTGGTTGTCTCATTATCACTGCATTTATTAGGTTGTGAATTGGATTATTGATTAGGAAGCATGTGTTATAATAAGATATTGGGAATGATGTATAATTTCACTATTGTTTATGTAAGTAACTCAACTTTTTAAGATGTTGAAATTATGGTATCTTTATATAAACCTTCTTCTCTAGTTAATTCACTCTATCGTCTAATAATTTGGCTAAATGTTTGAAATGTGTTTGTATTCTGCTATATGTTTGATCTTTGTTTATATAATGTCATATGTTTGATCTTTGTTTATAGTCAACTATATAGGGAAGATTTTTGGCAGGAATAAGGTAGAACCTAGACCTTTTAACCCAATATAGTAATGAAACTAGATCATAACATTGAATATGAATTTAGCATAGGTCCAACAAAATTTCATATTCATATTCTTCTCAAACTTGCTTTTTCTAGTAGCTGGTGGAATGGGAACCCAAAGTAATCCAACTTTTAGTAAAGGGTTGAGATCTTAAAGTAGCCTACTTCAATACAAAAAAAAAAATCTATTGATTATATATATTCACCAAAAAAAAAAAAAAAGAGGCCAACAAAGATTAGATATGTAAGTATATATGTGATATTCCTTGAAGCCATGTAAGTCTATTTAAAAGGAAACTTGAAGAAATAAATGAATGACATAATGAGTAGCTAGTAAGCCAGTGGTAAGTACATTTTGGAATATATATTTGGTATATATGGTGAATGACTTTTGTGATAGTGAAATTGTATGTTTACCAACTTACTTCTTATTCCAAGTACTAAATAGATATAAATATATGATTAACTATTAGATCCTTTCAAACATATATATATATATATATGTAATACCCCAATTTTTGGAATCTTAATTTAAGTTGATTGAAATTTGATTAATTAAAATTTAGATAGAAATGTAGGAATTGAGGGATTTAATTGTAAATAAGAAAATGACTTAATTGTTAGAAATTTTAAAGTTTAGGGGGTCAATGTGAAATAAATAAGAGCTTAAAAACCTTAAAATAAACTAGTTTGGACTCAATTACCCAGAAATAGAAATCTTAAGGGTCAATGTATAAAGATTAAGGAGTTAAAAGACTTAATTGAAGGCCAAGGACCATAATGAAGGTGGTCTAAAGGTATTAGGGTGAAAATTGGGTCAGTCTGAAAGTTCTAAGGTTAATTTGAAAATAACAAAAAAAATCAATTATATATGTAACATGAAGGATGAAAATTCTTTGAATTTTCATAACTTCCCCAAACTTTTCCCAGCAGTGAATCATCAGTGAAGGGCCATGAAATGCCAAACTAACCTAATAAGAAGTTAGCCATTAGTTCCACGATCCCAACCATACCAAAAATGCCTGAGAACAACCGGTGAAATTACTGAAAAATGCAAGCCGGCCGCAAACTTGGTGGTTTTGCTACTTTCAGCGGCAAAAATGGTCTAGGCTTAGAGAATTTTAGGTTGCGAGCTCGTGGGTATGCTAATGGTGGTGTTACAGTTGCTGGTGGAGGAATTAGAATGGTGGCACGATGATGGCGGGTTAGGGTTCTGTGGTGGTTTCTGGTTGAATTGGGAGGCAAAACAATGGTGTTCGACAAAACTAGTTGGGGCATTTTACTCTGGGCATCGACGTGCACCCGATAGTGATAGCTTGTCCCATCTCCAATGGCAGCACATAGTGGTACAATGGCGGTGCATGACTCAACAATTTTTGAGCAGTTTGTTCAAATTTACATTTAAGACTCGTCTGGACTAGTTTCAGCATGAGACTTGATCTTGGTTCAACTCAATTTAGGTAAATTGCAATAATTGAATTTTAATTCAATTAAATTATCGAATGTAATTAGATTTTCATGTTGAGATAAATTATGACATATACTAAGACTGTCAAATTTTATTGTAGCTCAAGTATAGATTAATTTTACTATTATTATAACCTTGAACTCAATCAGCCCAAAGGAATACCATTAAGACTTTAAGTGAAATTTTGATTATTTGTTTACTAACTCATCAAATTAAGAACAATGATGGATGACTATAACTATTTTAGCATCCTATGGAACTTGAGGAAATTACGACTGAACAGTTAGGGTAATTGAGGAAAATGATAAGGATATTTAAGTGCATTAAAACTTATGATTTAAAAATCATAATCAATATTGAGTTAAGGTTATCTACTCTGAACTTTAAATCAATTAGGAAGCAAGGTCATGGACTGTTTAATCATCGAAGAATTATTAGAACTATGTCGGAATACACTTAAGTTTGATAATGATCTTTGTTATATTTATAGTTAAGATTCAGAGGATTGATGAAATGATAACCAAAGTTATCTTATGATAGTTTCTGGGCTGACTGGGAAGCCAGAACTTGGGCGACCACAATTAGAAATTCCTCTATATTTATCAAGTGAGTTTATACTCGTTAGTATGAGATTTCTTTGCTGGGAAAGAACATATATACTTGTTATTAAATCCTGTTCATTAACTTTCTTCTAATCTATGTATTGAAAATAGTACTCCACATCGCCCTTTTACTCTGAGCGCTTCTGTTGATTTTAATCAAAATCACTTTATCTTAAATTGGAAATTGTGTTGAGGAAATTGAAAATGATTTCAAAATAGATGTTTTATCACCATATCCTTCTAGAAATTAGTCTGGACTGAATAGATTTGTATATTAACATGGGACTTAATATGTTATATGAAATGCTATTAGACACATTCTATGATATCTATGATTATGATTAATACCCTTAGGGGTAGGCCCTGGTATTGCCAGTAGATGGACTAGACGAAACATTTTGATGGTGACCAACCCTTAACCAATACCCCATTAAATACATCCAACTCTGTAGTTAGTTGGAGATAGCTAGCCATGAGGGGATGAGGCATATAGCTAGCCATGTTTTCGTTTGTTATTATCCGAGTTGATCACTTGGACTAAAGGAATAAAGATTTCTATGTCTTCAAAAGTGGAGAGATTAAGGTAGGAGAACCGCTAATAGCTCTTCTTTGAAAAATGTTCGCTAAATTGCAAATGATTAAATCATCAGTTTGATATTGATACCTTAAATTCTTTGTGAGAGATAGTGAATTTTGTGAAGTCTCATCACTGGTATGGGACAATGGTAAGATGGATCACCCTTAAATTTTGACCAAAACCTTTTCTCAAAGCTTTTGGAAATATTTATACTTCTACTTGCCTCTTAAATACTATTTGTGAAATTGTCGCTTTATCATCATTGCTAAACTCTCACTAAGTCACTTGGACTTATGTTATTTTATATTCTTTTTCTTTCTTTACCCTAAATAGGATTAAGTGACATAGGTAGACTAACCCCAGCAATACATGAGGTAATGAAGGTGATAGAAGTGCTATGTGCAATTCAGAATTTTTCGATTCAGAATTGAACATTCAATTGATGTTATTGTAGAAATTAATTATTTTAGAATTCCAAAAATTGTATTTTCTGTTATTCATAAGATTGGTGATGTAGAGCAAGTAACACCTTGGTGGGAAGCAAATGCTTACCGGTCGAGGCATTACAATATATACTCCAATATCAAAATTAAATGCAAAAAAGATTTTTTGCATCCATATATTTATTTTCAAAAGAATTTTTACTCCAAGTTGTTATTAATGGCCTACTCGCTAAACAAGTGTGGAGTTTTTTCGGTCACCTCTTTGAAGTCACAGCCTCAAAACGAATAGCATTATTAATCTAAAAACTTTAATAACTAAAATGGATAAAAAGTTATAAAATTTAGCTTCAACATTCAGTATCTAAGAGGCAAGCTATTTCCAACTATAATTTTATTCTAGAGCATTACTCATGAGAACAAAGCAAACCTAAGTTCAGCTTCTCAGAACAACAAGAGTAAAGATAGGGAGAAGAGGTGTTCAAAACCAAACTAACTTGAACAAAACCAATTAAACCTTTCACAAAAACCAATTAAATTGGTTTTTTTTTTTTTGTTTAAAAATTGAAAAACCAAATAGTTGGTTTGGTTTTTGGTTGGCAAAGTCAAAATCTAATAGATAATATTACTAAAATCCCTATTTTTATGTGTTTTATCAAAAAAAATCCCAATTTTTTTACTTATTTCCATCCCACCCAAGCTCAATTTTTAACTTAATTCCCGTTATTCTTAATTCCTGTCATTCTGCTAGCATTATAATATAAGTGGAATTACTATTGTTATCATGTGCTCGTTAATGGGTAAACACACAATTTGATGTTATTGTAGTTTTTCAGTTTGCCATTACTTGAGTGGCTTCTAAACATTTTTTTCTTTGCCAGAATATTCTCTTTCTTAGATTATATCTTCCTTTTAATGATAAAAGACAAAGTTCATATGTTGTGCACAAAATGATTTTGGAAAGTGAATTTATATAACAAATGTAATAGGTTTTGTTTCATCTATACTTGAAAATTGAAATTAAGAAAAATTGAAAAACTGAACCGAACCAAACCAAATTTGATTGGTTTGATTTGGTTTGGTTCTCTATAGTGAACCAAACCAAATGGTTGGTCATATATCAAAATTGATTGGTTAGTTTCGGTTGAGATTTTTTTCAAAACCAAGCCAAACCACACCATGAACACCTTAATAGGGGGAGCTATGGAAAAATTAACCGACTGTAGAAGAATATGCCACTATGCATACTAAGTTGGACCAAAAACAACTGCAAGATTAAAATTAATTGATATTTTACCAACAATCAAGCACTACCTAGAAAACCAAATGCAATGCAAACATAAAAAGAAAACATAATATAACAAAAACTGTCAACCGTAGTATTAATATAGCCATGTATTAACAGATTATCCTAGCCAAAATTATCACATCCAATGGTTAACAGGCCTATCCAACTAACTAATAGTGTCTCAAAAATCAAAAGCACATTAATGGCTAGTGCACCTCTTTCCATGTTTCACAATACCATCAAGGAGATCTAGTTAGATGCCTGCATGCTATGATGGGAACCAAAACATATTCATCATGTTAAAGTATTCCAAGTTAGTCTAAGGCGGCAGTAATTAGGTCAACTTTTCAGCAAGATCTCCTAAAGCTATTTTCATTTCTTCGAGTACTGTCCCTATCATTGTCTAGATGTAAATGTGGTATAAATCTACTCTTTTTCACTAGCCAGAAGATTATGCCCTTTTTTTGCTTTGCAGACCTAAATGGTGAAGTGATTGATATAGCATCATTATTGGTATTATTTGCAGTAGCAAATCCAGCAACATGCTCTACATTCTTTGTTGACTTCTCTCCATCATATGCTTGAGATCCATGGAATAGGTTTTAAAAAATATCACTCACATCAAAATATTGCTCACTAGTTGTCCTGTCATTTTCAAAGATATCTACCCAACTATTGTACCATAGAGAGAGCTTGCCACAAAGCTTCATGACATTTGAATGGACCTAGTTTACAAGGAAGTAGACACAAGCTCAAAAATTGTTATTATAAGTGAATGAAAGTGGTCAAGGGAATATAAATTAATACGAAGTTGAATTTGGAAAATATATACCCTAATGTATTCAGCTTAGGCTCACTCTGACTCAACAAGTACCATATACATCGTAGGGTCTATAGTAGCTCTACCACCTCCGTTGCAACCAATTATGCCTTTCAGAGTACTATACATTTTCTTCCAAACTTGCAATTTTGATTTAATATGTTTGACGATAATACCACTGCCAAGGAATTTATCTCTCATCATAGACTCAAATCTAACTATGTAACCACCCCTAAAAGTTCCATCACAATGGCACCCACTTACTCACAGGTTCTTTAGTGCATTTACTAGAACCTTTTCCTTTTGGTAGGTCTAAAAATGACATGAGCCCAATAATGCTTTGGTTAACCTATCGGTGTTGTGAGAAGAGCATCCAAATTATGTCATCACCTGTCTCACTAATAAAGCAATGTAAAATTCATGACTAATTAAATATATAATTCAAACAAAAATTATACATCCAATTAAAATTAAGCATTTGCTGTACACATACGCATATAAAACAATCATTCATAGACATAAGCAAAACATAAATTGCAAGAAAATTGGTTTAAATTTATATATCCAACAACAAGCAAATACGACCATATTTCAAGGACAATAACAATATCATGTACTCTCCAAACAATGAACTTGAAAAAAGTACAACTATTATGGGACCTAAGTGGTCAAAGTTTTTCTTCTAACATTTTCCTAATCCTATATACTAAAATGGGACCCTATCCACAAATGCCACATATTAGTTGCCAGATTATCACTCCATTAGCTCCATTCTGATGAGCTCTCAACATTATCAATATATTCGACATCAATCTATTAAGAGCCTTCATGACTATCTAACATAATATCCTTAAAGGACTCAAATAGCATATGTAAATGAATGTAATTATGCAAGACTACGCAAGCTAAGATAATCATGTTATGAGTTTTGATAGAATAGTAAGTAGTACTTCTTAAGATAACTTATCGACCCTTTAGCATTCCAAATTCCCTCTCATTAACATTGCACGCCCTAGCATACTTCATATTGAAATATTCACGGGGGTTTTGAGGTGCCAAGGTGCCATGTTGCTAGTCATCTAGTTGGTATCTAGTGCCACGGTGTTGATTCAAAAACCTAGCATAGTTGGCATATTCGACATTTCATAAATAATAGTTTCCTCAAGAAGATCAATATTAGGCAACATGCATATACATGATACAGCACTATCATAGTACTAGAATAAAGAGTATATAGTACGGCATACCAATATGTACTTTATTAAGGCCGTTTAGTTTACTAATGGCTGCACATAACACCCTACTATGCGTAGCAGATCCCTCTTGTCTGACAAAAAGATATATAAAATTCATATTACGGTCATAAAAATCGAGAATATTTATAGAAACTTTATCTTTCCTTAACTAATAGCATGCTTGCTCGCTCACTAGTACACAAACCAATATATGTGTACCATCAAGAGCACCAAGGCAACCCTATAATAAAAAGAAGAATTTTTATGGAAAATAAAAGGTCTAAGAATAAAAATAAATTAGATTAAGCGATTGTCAAATTAAAATTACCTTAAAGCATCTCTAGGTGTTATTAGCAAAATCATCATCAACAAGATGATGCTCAACAAGTAGCAAAGGACTAAGTTTTATAACTGCTCCTAGGCACAGTTTGAAGTACTTGCTAACTATCTGACCAGATCTTTTCAAATCATCTTTACAATCATAATCTTCTTATGATGAGATAGTATAAATAAAAATATGGCAATGCCTACAAATTTATCGTTTCCAAGGCTTCTTATATGTTCCATCAGATAACAAAGTCTCCAAAAGGAATTCCTATCCATTCACAAATTATCCAAACACACTTGATCAGTGATCTCCACAATTTCTCTTAAGTGTTTTAATTGATCGAGTATTTTAGGAATAACACTCCACCTTTTGGGGACCCGACTTCAACTATTAACCCATCTCCCATAATGTGTACAGTAAGCAATATAAAGTAAATGCAAGAAAGGTATTCGCCAGAGCACAAAAAAATGAATCCACATCCCAATCCATGAGAATTTCCTTTAACAATCCTAAAAGCATACAAATTTCTGATCAAAATTCAGCAATGTGGAATAAACATAAACACACAATGAAGTTCTCATAATATAAATTCGGCCTACAGTTTTTGAAGACACCCAATATGTACAAACAACAATCAAAGATACATTAGTGCAATAATGAAGTAAATTATCATTTAGTTAATGTATAATTTTCATTTAGTTTTAATGTATAATTTCAAGTTAGATAGTAAATATATCAGTACAATAAATAGATCCATAATTACATCATGTTTTGTGAACAACTTGCTAATAATTACACATTTAACAAATGCTTGTAATAAACGACTAGATTTTCTGCATGTACGAATTAGTGCTTTTGATTCATAGTTTTTTAGTTGTAGCCTATCCACTTGTCATAGAAAATTGATGCCTATAATAAATCAAATAAGGGTTAGAAACTGATGCCTATAGTAGCGCATCACTTTTCTCATGTTTTAATGAGGGTAAGAAACTTCTTTATCCTTTTTCTCACATTCCAATGTCAAGTTATTTTAATAAAAGTGTAAATATCCCTATCTTCTACTAAAGTTTGCATAGCTCTTTAACTTTCTGACATTTATTTCTAACCCTTGTGGTTGATACCAACAAGCTTTCATTCTAAAGGGAAAAAAAGCCTATACTTTTCCTATTATCATCTAAATGATTGAACATTTAGTTGACATAAAGTAAATAATGTGTGCACTTCTAATTAAAAAGCAAGTTCCTGTAAAGATTATATGATGTCTAACAATCAACAAAAAATGGCAATACCTAACAAGCACAAAACCAAAATCATACATCAAAATACCTAACAACACTTCAAATAATCAACAGAACAAGACTCAACAACCATTTTTAGCCAACAGAAATCAAAACATAGCCCATCAACCATTTCATTGCCAACAGCAATCATGCTTGATGCATTCAATCAAAATTATGTATAGATAAAAGTTGACTTCAAAGCAAGCAAATAGTACCTCTAATTTTTTTTTTCCTATTCCTCAACTATAACAACAACTCCTCACTTCCCACCGACACTTTGCAATGAACGCCTTGTTGGAAAAATGATAGGTAAACAATTAGTTCTAATAGTTCTTAAATAGTGAAATAGAGTAAAAATAAAACATGAAAGAGATAATCCATAAAACTGAGCAAGGGCCATCCGCCATTGCGATGGTTAATGGGAAATGAAGTTTTCACATTGTTTTAGCAAATGATGTCATGTTGTATTGATGTTGCACTCCAATGAGAGAGGAATTAGGTTTCCCTTAGGCAAAGGAGAAGAAAAAGGTGATAAGAGAGCTTATGCAAGGAAAAAAAAAGATAACTCTCCTAAAACAACAATTCTCGTATTAATGTTCAAACAGGTGAAAGAGGAATAACAAAAAAGGGGCAATAATGGAACCAATAAATTAATGGGGGGTGCGATTACATAGGGACGTGATTATATTAACAGCAAATAACTGCAATAGTTGCTGGCCGAGGGAAAAATGCAGGGCGGCTCGTTACTGTTGTATACTATATCAAACAAGCTATTACCAGAGATTAAACATGCTAATAGTGGCTATTAGACCAAATCAAATGCGCCCTAAAAAAACAACAAGCCATACTAGTAACATAGCAGCAGGTATACAAACACAGAGCATATTTAATTTAAAAGTATGCCATTTTTATAGCAAACTTAAAAATTAAAAAAAAAAGGAAAAAAAGCATGGCACACGATTTGGGACTATTACCGCACGCATCTATTTCTATAATATATATATATATAAGAGAGCAAGAAAAGTTGAAGCACATTGAGTTGGGCCTTCTATAACATATATATACACATATTTTGGTCACTGTTGATAGCAGATCAATTGACTTTGCCTTAGAGGATTTTCTCTAGTTGAAAATTTTCAATAGACAAGTTCGATGAAATATTGTTCATGACTTATTCACTTTAGAATGTATTAAAGGGCATTGTTCGTAGTCAAGTCTTAAGAAGGCATATATTGATGAATTAATTTTTAGGTGATAGAAAAGTGACCAAATAAATAATATGCTAATTATTAATTTAAAATTTTTTATTTGTATCTTGGGATTTATTAAATTTAATTACAAAAAGTAAAAACTATTTTTCATTAATAAAGCATTTATTTCATGCGTAAATCAGATATCAACAAGTTTCAAAGTAAAGTATCATGGAAATCAAGCCTTGTGGCTTAGTAATCTCAAACTAGCCAAGTTGCGACACGTGGCGTATCTATTTATGTGGACCAATCAAGACAAAAATATTTGATATTATCTCTTAATATGCGCATTGAAGAAAATAACTATCAAAGAAGTATAAGCCATTTACAAGTCTCCTAATAAATACCTATAAAAAGAGATGCTTGAGGTTCATTCGACGTGCACACATATGCTCACACATACACACACACATATACATATATACAGATACTTACATACACATATATACATACATACACACAAGTATGAGCATCCATATAGTACTCGTTCGAGTATCAAGTCCATTATTCAAATCTTTAAATCCTAAAGTCCAAGTCTCAAATCTCTGAAACTTTAGTCCAACACTCATGTTTTTAGAGCTTGAAATTCCCGCCTTGATGAAGTATTCGAACCGTAAAGTTCCTATACCTCTTCAAGCACCAAGTCATCAAGTTCTCTTGATTCCACAGTTAATGTTCGATTTCAAGGAATTCCGTAGTGTTCTTTATCAAGTCAAAAGATACTATATTATACATTCAAGAATGAGCTTCAAGCTCGAGTTATATATTTGGAGAGAAAAATCAGAAGATTAGTTTTGTTAAGAAATTTACATTTTTTGATAAATTGTAATCATTTTATTTAATTAATATAAATTCAATTTTTCATTATTTTTCATGTCTTGTGACCTAATTTTTGCTGAAAATGACATTTAATGTGAACAAAAATAAACATATTTTAATTTCTAAAAATAGAAAAAATGAAAATGAAAGTGAAAATGAAATCAATTTGTTGAGTAGCAAATTGATCCATTAGTGCTGATCTCACTTTTGTATGTTTGAGGTACCAACTTCAAACTCTAACAAATCTTAGTGTACATGCGTATGTGAATATATAAGAAGGAAGAAAGAGACGGGGGGAACTTGAAAATTTTCAAAGCTCGTGAAACCAACCCAAGAAGAAACTAAATGAGAGTATTAAGTTGGATTTATTTTGAACTAAACTAAATGTGAACTATGCTCCAACAAATACTCTATAGCTCTTAATAAGCAATTGGAAATTGATTCTTGACATTGTATCTATTTTATAATATATTATTTCGATCTCTAATTAGAGATGTCAAATGAGCCAAGTTGAGCCAACCTAGCCCACCTAATCATCGATTTGTGGCGGTTACAATTTGGTCTAGTCTAGCTCATGGGCCATTCACAGGCCAAATCATAACGGTCCAAAATTTTGAAAAGCCAACCCATCAAATTAGTGGGCCGATTTCTATATGAGTCAACTTAGGTGGGGTAGGTTGTGAGCTAGCTTGCAAGCTCGACTACTAGCTTTTTTATTAATTTTAAAATAAGTTTAAAAATTTCAAGTTTTTATTTTATATAATTCTTGATTTTTTTTAAACACTTTGAAAGACTTAATAATTTATAATTTTGTGATTTTTAATATTTTACAATACTAAAATTTTTATAAAAAATTAAAAATTTACACTTATATTAATCTCTTGTATCAATTATATTTTCACAAAAACACCATGAACAAGGTGGTGAGGAATTTGGCAACCCCCTACCCATCATTAATTTAAAAAAAAAATAATTACATAGAAATAGATATGACTAAATCTCGAATTGAAAGTACATATTAAAAATAAAAAGAAAATAAACAACTTTGTAAAATTAAATAAATAACTTTGTAATATCTAAATATCTAAATATACTCATGATAAACCTTTCGTTCACTTAAATTATTTAAATCACTCTCGATTCGGGGGCAGCAATGGATGTGGATTAAAATTCTTAATTTATAATTTATAATTTATAATTTATAATTTAAATTAAAAATATATATCGTGGGCTAAGCTGGTGCTTAGCTCATGAGTTGGGCCAGCCCGCAGTCCTTCACAGTCTGCGAGTCAAGTCAGTCCCTAACGTCAAAATTGCAGCTCGAGAGGGCTTTCATGTGAGTCAGTCCAGTCCAGTGTACATTGAGAAATTAAACAAGCCGAGTTGGGCCTTTTTTTAACGGGCCAAGCTAGTTCAAGCCGGTTGGCCCAGCCCCTTTTCGACAGCTCCATCCCTAATTGCTTGTTCCTTTATCAAACATTCTCTTCTTTTTGGCTGAAAAAAATGAAGCCCTTTCGGTCCTTTTGTGATTCTCTGCCCGCAAACTGGAAAACAAGGAATTATTAGAGAGAATGGAAAGAGAAAAAGAAGATGATATAGTTTGCTTGGATGAATCTTTCTTTATCAATGACAAGTATTCTGCTCTTTTTTCTTCCTCAGACCGGCCAAGCTTACGTATTCTTATTTCTATTTCTGAAAAAAGTTGGTTTTTTTTATTGCTGTTTGCAGCTACCAACTGACGAGGTTTACATTTGGGTCGCAAGTTCTTGAACTCTATTGTCTTCAGTCTGCTTCGAGTAAGATCACTTGTCGTTCTTTTCACCCATTTTTCTCAAGATGATTGGGAAGGCGGGAAAAAAAATAAAAAATAAAAAATAAAAAAAGTTGTGTTTGATTTTATTTTATATTTTTTTCATGCATTTGTTGCATTTACTACTGTTTGATATTTTGATGTTTATTGCTTCTTGTCATGCTGCTTGATTGTTTTTCAATGATGAATTGAATGTAAGTGCTGTCATAAGAAAATTTATCTACATTGCTGGAAGCTGTGGAGCATACTGAATTATTAAACTGAAAAGAAAAAAATGTAAAAGAAAATTATATTATTGTATAAAGATCCCTATTATGATGCTCTGTACACATACATATTGCACCAGATCCTGACTGACTCTCTGCATGGCAGCTGATTTTGATTTGACGGGACAGTTGGTATGGCCTGGAGCAGAGCTTTTGAACAATTATCTCTCAGAAAATGCTGACATGCTCCAACGTTGCTCTGTTATTGAGCTTGGGTCTGGTGTCGGTTAGTGTTTAGTTTGGATCTCCTTTCATCATGCTTCTTACAATTTACAATGTTTTAAACTCAACTCGCAGTCTTAACTTGTTCTGGTGGTCAGAATCAAGTCATATGATTCAGACAATCATGAAGTATTCGTCGAAGAAAAGGAACAATTTTTAGGCATTATCTCCATGTTCATGATAAGACAGATGCTGGATTATGTTAGTGGCATACATAGCACTAGGAGGTTCATTCTCATATTTCGAAACAACATGTATTAGAAAATACTAGTACAGCTTATGCGACAAAACTTTCTCATACCAAAAAGAAAGAAAAAAGAATTGGCGAGAGATCAATTGAGAGTAAAAGATTGCTGCTGCTCTTGAATCACCAATCAAAAATATCTTTGGATGAAGAATTCATGATAAATCAACAGGATTCCCTTCTTTATTTGTCTAATTCAAGAGGAAAGGGCCCATAGGGTTCTCAAGAATCATAACACAATTACCACAAAATATATAGATTCCAAAATCAATGTCTGTAATTAAGTAATTGCTTCTTTCGAATATGAGTTTCCACCAAGTGAAGTTACTGCATTCCTGTTAATGAAAGATGAGCCTCTATAAGTAAACAGAAGATAATGGAATCTAAGTCAATGCCTCGATTGAAGATTCCCTTTTCTAATCCTTAGTGCTTGGGAGATAGATAATGATCTGTATTGATCATACCACTGAAAGAAAATGAGTTCTTCATAATGAAAGGGTAGATAAAGTATGCAAAAGTAGAATATGCCAAAGCTTTTTAGGATTCCCTCTCTATCAATTCATATCCAAATTTGCTATGCAGGCATTACTGGAATACTCTGTGGCAGATTTTGTCATGAAGTAGTTCTAACAGACCATAATGATGAGGTTCTCAAGGCAAGGCTATGTGATACACTTACAATGCTCAAATATCTTGTGAGTTAAAGATCTTATCTCTTTGTTAACATCTTATCTTCATATTCAGATCCTAATGAGGAATATAGAGTTGCATGAATCTTCACAAGATTCTCTTTGTTGTGCTGGTAAGACGTACAATTTCAGGAAGCGATCTCAAATTTAAAAGGAAAAAAAAAAGTTATACATCTTTCATGTTCTCAGTTGCTTGCAGGATTAAAAGCCGAGAAGCTAGAATGGGGAAATTCTGAGCAGCTCAACTCCATATTGCAAAGGCATACAGAAGGATTTGATCTTATTCTTGGAGCTGATATCTATATCCTAATCTTCACTATTTATTTATAACTTACTAATCCATATAGAATTAGCATCTCAGACATTCTTGAAGAAAGTGTCCTTTGGATATAAATGAAAACCTAACTAGATCATAAATTTTTGTTCTAGAGCTTTGTGAGGCTAGAATTGCACTATTCATATTATCTATTGTTAAGGTATTCTTTTTCTCCCATCATATAACCAAGTCGTATCTATAGTTATCAGGATAAGATTGCCCAGAGATTGAATTCATGACTGACATCCTTTACATACTTTCTAACTATTAACAAAGTATCAAATAATGCTTGAATGCTCTAAACCTAAACTAATATCTATTTTCTTTCCTTATCTAGCCTCGAACTCCTCATTTCTTTATTTCAATCATATCAATACCTAGAACAAGAAAGTTTAGGGTACCTTAATAGTTTTCAAGCTTTCAGCAGTCCAGTATTCCTTTGCTCTTCAACACTGTGGAAACGATCCTACGTCTCAGACATCAAAAAAAATGCAAATTCATTTTAGCCTATGTATCCAGAGCAAAAGTGTAAGTATTTCAACAGGTTGAGGATCTTTGGTACATTTCTGTGTATGCATTTTATACCAAATTTGTAGCCTCTAATCAATCTGAATTTATGAATATTTCCAAAGAATTATGATTTGAGTTATATGTTCTTCCATGCAGAATGGATGATATGGTTATCAATGAAGCCTCCCAGCATGGATTGCTTGTAAGTGAAGTTGCTGGAACTCGTGCCACAGTTAGAAATCTTGAAGGAGTTATATATGAGATCACGTGTGGATAAAGTATGGGCAGGATAAATACTCAAAACACTGCAGTGCAGAAATCAACTGCAAATCTCTTCAGAGAGAGAATGAAGAGCTTCTAGCAAGTTCAATACATCTCTACATCCAAGTTGGGCAAATTATCAGGCACTAACTTTGCTAGTACTCTGTACTAAAACACAGAATGGACACTCTCCATGCTCTTAATTGTGTTGTTTCAAGTCATTAAGTTAAATGAAATTGGACATTGAGGTGAATACAGTTTTATCCTTTTTTTCCCCCAAGTTATTTCCATTTTCTTAGTTAAATATGCATGCACCATTTCCTTAGTTGTATATGTATGTGCCAATAGCCTATGCGAATGGTAATATTTCTGAACCTCTAGATTAGATCTTCTGAAATTGCTTAGCAGAATCCAATCACAGTTTCAACATGTAAAGTACCCCGATAAAATCTAGGCTGGTCTTTGTAGTTTCAACCTAATGAAAATCCATTAAGCACACGATGAAAGTAGCCCAGTACAGGAAGGTGAGAGTTCAACTTCGCTTGTTGGAAAGAGTCGAGAATTATAATATTGGAGGAGAAATTGAACCTTCTTTTTGCAAAATATGAAGGATGATATAGTGTTGAAAAGGATGATTACACCATTAGATCCCACCTCCCCGCATATCTGATCATAGGAGAAAACAAAAGAAGAAAAAGAAGAAACTGAAGTTGATTGTTTTAAGTAACTCCATCATATTGATTTGTGTCTTGTATGCTACTTATACTGTCTATTAATTGTTCTCATAAAACATTATCATCAAATGTTCGGTTTTAGGAAAAATGCTACATAACCGCTGCTGGTGTAAGGGATTTTTCCGGCAGAAAATCAACTGCCATAAAAGGCTAGTTTACAAGTCAGGTAAAACCTTAAATCCTTCAAAATTGAGATCTTCATCGCATTTTTGCTCTTGCAAAAAGCACTCCTGCCAACAAGCCTAGATAAGAAAAAGACAAGTTAGCAGGTTTCTATTATTCCTAGCATAGGAAGACTAGACTGTAGAATTTTAGCAGAGCCATTAAAAACTTACCAAAGAATATACTAGCTGAATTTTCCAAGCTTGTTGGGACTTTAAAAAGGAGAATGCCAGAAACAGAAAGAGGGATCTTGTTTAGGGAACCCACAAGGCTGCAGGATGCAAGAATAATTAAAAAGAAAGCTAAACAAAACCAAAGAGTAAACTGAACTGCTTACTCAAAGAAGACAAAAAACAAGTTCCTGGTCTAAGCAAAAACTGGTCCAAGAATCACTATTTTCAGTATGGCCAATTATCTGCTTTATAACCCAGATGGCAAATGCAATGTCAAAACATAATACTTCTCGGGCTGCATAAAAAATAAAGTGGAAAAAATTCACCTGTATGTGGTAGCTCCTGTTTGATGGAGAAACCACATGGAAGTGAAGCTGATTGCTAAACCCAAGAAACCACTAAGTGTCATCACCAGCCAGAAGGTGGGCGATCTCAAAAGTGGTCTGCAGCGAAATAAGAACCCAAACAAAACAAGGAATAGAAGATTTCCCAACTTAAAATTCAACAGCTAGAGGCAAATGAGCAAGTAGGTTCGAGCACAACGCATTGGAGATTGCAACTCAGTTCTCAAAACAACAAACAGTGGTCTTTGTATTCTAGATTTCACAAAAAAATATATACATATATTCCAGAGAAAAATTTAATAGTCCAAAATTATCTCGACTATAGTAAAAAGTAAATTAAATAAGGTGTAGAATTACGCTCAACCAGTAAAACTAATATTATCTGCCAGACACAAAAAAGCATCAGTATATAACCACAAATAACGTATGATGAATCATTACTTACGTCTGTGAAAGATAATCGACCTCATTGAACACAAAAATAAGCAAAATTCCAAGAGGCAGTGAAAGGCTATTGTTTAGCATGACCATTGAGAACTCGTTCAAGTCTCCAGATTTAGTCACTTGCTTGGCAGTATCCATGACCCTACGCAAAATCAACTGAACCAAAAGAAAAAGGTTGCTATGTCAATGGTCATAGGCTATAAAGTAAAAGAAGCAAAGACTAAAACTTCATAGAACATGCATTAGCTAAAACTTCCAAGAAATCATTCTTGGTGAAATTTCAATCTACCTAAAAACTTCCAAGGAATCTTTTTATTTTTGTATTATCTAACTAATGGGTCAACGTGAAATCTCTGACCGTGAGAGAAAGACTCAAAGTAGAGAATGATAAATTCATAACCAGTATAAGATCATGTTGCATGGAGTTTCATCATGAGTTGACATAAAAAGACATGATTACTTACAGAATAAGATGCTGTCAGAAAACAATTGATAAACTGCCATGTGTATCCAATGGCGTGAAATGACAGATCTGTAAATCCTCCTGATATTGCTGAAATGATCTGCATAACGTGAATGCACATCTTCACAGGCAATCCAATCGATCACGAATAAGCGAACTAGTAAATGATATCAATTATAAAGAGACTGATTCACTTGATTATACTAGGAAATTCCAGTAAAGATTTGAGGGGGGGGGAGGAGGGGGGTGGAACACACTATATAGAGCATGTGCTTTTTGTGGAGAAGTTATCAAGAACCAACACTAACACAGTCAACAATTGGTGCTAACAACTAATTACAGACATATTCACGAGACAATTGACAAGATTATAGGGTAACGATGACCTGTAAGGATATGGCTTTTAGATATTCGACTGTAATAACAAGAAGCATGGAAAACTAGAGTCAACTACCCAAAATGACCTACAGTCTAGCAGAAGTATTGTACACAAGAAAGGGGTGTAAACTATAGAAATTCAATGAAATATTCTTAATTAAATTAGCTCTCATTGATGGAAATGAGGTTATTCTCAATTAACTAGAAAAATTTTTGCCACATGACATACCATTAAGAAAAGCGCTGCCCAAACTCTATTATCATGGTGCTTGTTGAATATATACATTTCACCAACAGCAGTTATCACATTAGTTACATTCTTCAGAACCGTCACCATGGCAACATTTATGTATTTTAAACTGCAACCAACACGGATAACATGTCAGAGGACATATTTGAGGAGAAATTATGAAAAAACTTCGAATAAAGAACTCAGCAATGATCTATAAAACAAATACTATTACTTGCATTGAAATGAGGTAATAGATGGATACAACAAAATGATTCCACAAGCAAACAGGAAAATTGACAAGAAAAGCAGTAAGACATTAAACAAAATACAGAGAGAAATTTTTGCACAACAGTTTAATCAAATTACAAGAGCAGCAAAGCATAGATAATTCTGGTTGCGCATAGGATATTTTATGAATGAGAAGAAAGAGAAGATATATGTCATGGAAGGGCTTCCAGAGACCACTTCATGAATATCAATTTCCCAAATTGTTTACTCCTATTTCCTTTCTATATAGCACCAAACTATGACAACATTTCTTAATGTGGGAACTTTTTCGCCGACATCTTATATTAAATAATGCTAAACCACTAACTATCAACCA
>JACGDI010005381.1:1159601-1177208 GCA_014898725.1 Jacaranda copaia
AAAGATACTCAAAATTATCACCTTTTCAACTCTTATCTATAACTCTATAGTCTATACCTGGTCAAGTGGCATACCTAATATTGGGACTTGGGGAGTAAAAGAAAGCAGCTGAAATGCTAAAACAGAACAAAGTCTGCCTGTCTACTAATAGTATTTCTAATCTCTCATCAACAGAGATGAAAAATGACAAAAGAAGAAATGCGAAATGATATAAAATTTCCAGAGAAATAGGGAGACATATAGGCCAAGGAAGATAACAAGAAGTTCATATGAACAGAATATCTAGTTTAAGGGGCTTGAGTGAATCAATTTAGAAGACCAAGAGCATACATATGACATTCCAATGTGGTGCATTCATGAAAAAATAAGATTCACACACATTGAATAAGAACAAATTCACAACTATCAAGAACCAGCACAAGAATTATATTAAAAACAAAGAAGCCTCAAAGTCAAGGATAAGCGAGTGACAACTAATATATCTTACAACCATAACTGCCTCTGATATTGAGACAATATAATTTACATTAAACTGATAAGAAGATAAGAAAAACCAGTACCTAAACATACTTGTGACCAGCATCCCAACAAATATAATATTGACAGGCAACCAAACCTTGATTAATCTCCAAGTGAGTGGTTCCGTTGTAATTATGCGAAAAAACCTCAAAATGGAAACTACGACTACTGCTACAAAATTCTGCAAACATGAACTAATATTTTGTCAGTTCATAAAACATAGATTATTTGAATAAACTGAATCATAGTCAAGTCAGTACAATTAAGGCTGGAAATTATTATAGTGAATTAAATAGGGATTTAATATGGAAGGTAACCTGGTACAGCATCAAAGATATTCCTGCATTAAAGTCATAACTGGAGAGGACATACTTGTTAGCCAGTATCATGCTGCATGAAGAAAAACAGTACGCGAAGCCGGATAACAAGGCCTGATTGTGTAATGTAATTCCTTTTTTACTTCGCACTGCCCTTTCTCGGTCCTTCTCTAAATTCCCACTCTCCACATCAGTCTCATCATTATTACTCAAAGTCTTCATCCCCAACGGAGATCTGGAGACAAGCAGCATCAGAATCAACAACTATTACAGCCAGCTGTTCAGTCTATAGATGAAAATTAAAAGAACATTCCAAAAACACTAATGCTGTAATGTTCCAGAGGTATGAAACAAGACGAAGATCCTTTCGATTGCAGGCATCATTTTCTTCAAATCAACCTTCATAAACTCTACTCTTTCTGAATCTCTAAACAAAATGGGGTTGTAGTTTTTTTTTTTTTTTTTTTTTTTTGGGTGAGTAGCCTTAGCAAGAATGGGAAAGCAATATAGAAATCTTTTGTGAACATAGTAGTCTCCGTCATTTGCCTTTGGTCACAAAGATCCTATTGGCAATCAAAAGAGCAATCTAGGACCTATTCTGACATTTCAATTTTCATTTCTGCATCTTTCAGATAAATCATTTTTAAAAGATGGTAGGGCCAAATGAGGTTAAGTTGTAGTATACAAAACTCGTATGGACATTGTGTTTGGATAATATCTTCTTATTTTGGATAAAATCTACGAATCCTGCCAAATTGGTTGTGTACCTGAGGCAAATCTTACTAGTATTAAGTTGCATTCGTGCACATACCAGATTCAATAGTCAAGATGTTGCATTGATAGCCAAAGCCTAACATCTCAACCCACTATCTTCAAAATTTTCAACTCCTCCAAAAATTTCTGCCAACTTTCTATTCAAGTCTTATGCAACAAAAGATTGAACAAGATATGGTCAGTTACTAAAATTGAGTTTCTCATTTTTCAGTTTTAGTTTGGGCTTCAAGTCAAAGTGGTTGGAACTTGAAGAAAAGAGGGGAAGTAAATTGCTCACTGGGTAAATATTCTGGAGGAGTGTGTATGTAATTGGCAAAATTATCTCAAATGAACTCCTTTAAGCACCGAAGGAATAAACTTACCAGTCAAAGAGAAAGGAAGACAAAAAGAGAAAGCTTTTAATCCTCATTTGCTTACCTTTGTCCAATGAAAGAGTTTTCACAGTCAATCCAAAACTGGACTTCTAGAATGTGGTCCTCGGGCAAGATGATACAAGGCAAAACTAGTGCATAATGGCAGTGTTAGAGGAAGGTCTTCCATTGTAATAGCAAAATGCAGGTGAAGACAATGATTGCATTTTATCTGTCTCCTGGTCTCAATGAATGATTCCTTTTGCAAATTCGTGAAATATGGTGGAATGGAACATAGGGGGTAGCTTTACACTCTATGGCAAGATCCAATTATAGAACTCAGACAACACTCTTCTGGTTGTTTCTTGTCTATTTGCAATATATGAACCATGCTTTTTAAATATGATGACAGCACACCAAGAAAGGTTACCAAAACACATTCCCCTGTAAGATGAAAACCCTTGACATAATACTTGAAACATTTTCTGAAGATTGAGAAGCTAGAAGCATTAAATTATTGTGGCATCAAAGCAAAACCTTCAGTACACTAAGGAAAGAAGTATCAAGCAACTTAATGAAGAGCCAGATTTTCAATTTCTACCAAGAAAGATCAGGATCATAATTCATGTTTCTCTTGATTGTAGCCAAGTAAATGGGGTTGAAGAAGACAATTACCGCTAAATACGGAGCTCCATGGAAGGTCAATCATTTGAAATGGAGGTATACTTGTTAGGATAATACGAGTGTGGGTATGCCCACACATGTGTGAGACCTCAAATTGAAAAGCTTGCTATAATGAAGGAAACAGAAAAACGTACCTGCTGGCTACTTCTCTTCTAACTGGACTGGTGACCTGATCTAGCAAGCTGCCGAACTGATGATTCTTTTTGGCTTCTTTCACGCCTTGGGGAATCGTTACAGAGATCCAAAATTATATTGCTGTCCGAGAAGGATCAGGCAAACCTAGAGAAGTACCTTTTAATAATGTTATAGCATATGGAAATATTGATATGGTACCAGTGAGCGCAAATTATCACATCAGTATGTTGCAAGTCAGATGCAGAGTGCAAGAACATTATAACCAGTTCCACTGAGGAATCATTTTCACATAATAAAAAAATCCTCCAGTAGAAACTCATTATAGACGTAAAAGAGAAAGGGCATAACATAGCTGAAAAGCAAATGAGACTTCTATAATTGGACGCCATTAAATACGTGACTGGAAAATTCAAAGTTAAGATGGAAAATCTTCTATTTGGAACCATCATGAGTCCAATCTCTCGACATTCAACAAGTGCTCCATATTTTTTATTCTTTAACATTGTGGATTTCATACAGCATGCTAGGATTAAATGCTTTCAGACAGAAAGCAGTACACGATTTTCCAAAGAAGGTTTTCTATATGTTACTCATTTCCTAAATGCCTATGCCACCTTAAGCTATAGCCAGATTCCACCCTAACACAAAACAGCACCACCACATAATCAGCATTGTTTTTCTTCTGTATGATGTTTTGTTTTCCTTATTGTCATTCTCCTTCCTAAACATAAAGCCTCGGACAAAATTTCTTCCAAAACTCAAGCAACAAAGCATGAGTTCCTACTACCATTTGTCAAAATAAATGGAAAAGGAAAGAAAACAAGGCCCATCAAGAATGATATACTCATGTAATTCCAATACAGACACGGTATCCCTTTGAACTTTAATTTCCATAAACAGTAAATTTATTCTTCATATATGACCCGAAAATAGAAAGTTAACAATTAAAAAAGGTTACTCCTTTTCATTCAAATAATCAAAAAGATGGATTCTTTGCTCATAATACATCCAGGAAACAATAGCGGCCACGAGCTTCCTGAGGCTTGTACGCATGAAAAACCAAAAAAAAAAAAAAGAAATTCAAAAGAAATGGTCGAATAAAAATAAACCCCATCCCATCTCATCTCATCTCACGCAAAGACACAAACACACAAGAAGAAAGATTGCTGTTACCTTGTAGTCATTCACAACAAGCACACAGAAACACAAATGAGTGCGTGTATTTTTTTTAATTAATCTTCCGTTCAAAACCCAGACGAGCTACTTGTATAGGATGGACGTCGAGTAGAAATATCAGAGGGTTACGCAGAGAGAGAGAGAGAAACAAAGTCAAAGTGCAAACAAGTGAAACCTTCTAATATGGAAATTGTACAGTTTTTTCCGTTTAGTTTTGAATTTTCTTAAAACTTAAATGGCCTGCAAAAAGGTGCCTCCTTCCTAGATCAAACCCCCCACCACTTGACTTTTTGTTGCCAACGCCTTTTCACATTTATTTTGAATCTTGCGTTTCTCTCCTAAATATCATTTATTATGATTAAGGTACCATAATTGATTTTTAATATAGGATATAGCTAGGTCAATAGCTTTAGACATAGTAAGTTCGGCAACAAAATCACGAATTTGGATAATTTATTAAATTTGGTAGGGCTGTCCTGGAGAGTTAGCCCAATAATCAATATTTAATTGTCCCACGCACGGGGAAATAAAAGATCTGGTTTGATATTATTTTGATGTCCTCTCTCAGATCAAACTTTTCTTTAAATGCATATTTATATAACCAAATCAAAATCTTCACCGTCCATACACATTTGCATAGTAATTACAATTGTAGTAAGAATATATACTCTATCTATTTTTGCAATTAAAAAACAAACTAAAATTTTATTCTTCCAAATTCACTTCTACCCGAGCAAAACAATTCTCCACAAGTTCCTATTTGCGGGGTTTAGCAGAGCATCAGGCGTTCCAACAAAGTTCAGGCCACATCAGATGTTGCACCTGCACAAAATTAACAGAGTGTTCGTCGGCACCATTACACGTACTGTTGGGCAGCACATGACAATCTTTTGGAGTAATTTAGACAATATCTTCAACTAAAGCTTTGGTCGCTTATGACATGTACTTACGCATAAACAAGCTTACAAGCAGCAATGTGATCAAAGATCAATGCACCTCATCGTGCAGAATATGTGCAGCAGCAGCAGCATATGAAACACGCACGGGCAGCAATGCACCGAGTCCATTGCCTTGTCTCAGTCCACAAGAGCCATTGTTTCACTTCCTAAGTCATATAAGGTATCTCAGAGATTGTCGTATTCATCATATTGTAGGCGGCATTCAAATGTTAGAGCAAAATGCATTTCATTAAGAGCGGCATCCTTTTAAACTTTGAAGGACTAGCTGACAATATTACCCGTATCGATACTGTAGAATAGACACGTGTGATGGGTATAGAGAGACACGTGATGGTCGCATCCAGCTCAACTTACTAGTTAATTAGTTATTTAGTTTGTAAATTAGCAGCCCTTTCTGTTTAGACGGTTTTAATTTCTGTTTCAGTAGGTTAATCAAAGTTGAATATGTCATCTATAAATACAGCATTAAATTGCACTGTACATTCTGACCTTACACAGAAATAGATTGTGACATATTACTTTTCTCTTAAATCAAGATGGTTTTCTTCTCTCTCCTTTCGAAAGTCTACTCTCAGCTAACCCTAAAAGTTCACATGGTATCGAAGTTGTGCCAGTCCTGAGGCATGAGTCGAAAGTAGACCGCCCTTTGTCACCGGTCGACGGTCCATTATGAGAAAAAAACTAGCACTGATGGAAGGCACAAGAAGGAATGGAGCCGGTGGCATTTGGAACTTGAAACGAGAATCAAGTCGAAGGCGGCGATGGAAATCCACTGCATCTCCAATCCTCCGATCACCCTGGCATGATCCTTCTGTCAACACCATTGAACAGAAACAACTATCTAGCATGGAGCCAAGCTATGAGGATCACGTTGAGAGCAAAGGTTAAGGTATGCTTCATTAATGACAAGTGCCCTATGCCAAACAAGGAATCGGAAGAATTCAAATAGTGGAGTAAAGTTGATTGCATGCTGCGATCATGGATTATAAATTCAATTTCTAAGGACATTGTAGACACATTCCTTTTCTCCACCACGGCAAAGGAGCTGTGCCAAGAGCCGGAAGAAAGGTTCGGTGAGTGCAACGGTCCTCCTTTGTATCAACTTCAAAGAGAAATAAATTCAATTTCTCAAGGAAATCAATCAATTGCGCAATACTACACTAGGCTAAAAAAGCTATGGGCTAAGTTGCAATATCTACTTTCGATTCCACAATGTAACTGTGGAGCGGCCAAGCATGTGGCAGATTACAATGCTTTGAGTAGATTGGTGCAGTTTCTTATGGGATTGTGTGTTGGATATGACCATATCAAGAATCAAATACTTGTGACGGAGCCACTTCCAACTGTAAACAAGGCATATTCCATGATATTGAGAGTCAAGAAGTAAAGGAAGATTCAGACTGTATTGAGTAAAATGATGGATAATGTGGCAATGATGGCTAGAAATCAGCAACCTAAGAAATTCAGTGGTGAAGCTTAGGGGTTTAAGAAAGAAAGGCCAAGACAGAAAAGAGTTGATAAGTGAAATCTAAATTGTACACACTGTAACTATAGCAAACACACAAGGGAGACATATTTTAAGTATAAGAAGCTTATGGAGGCCAAAGCAAAGTCCGGACCTAGGTAGATGGCTAATATGGTGGATGAAACGATGAGATCTAAGAATGATTCTAACAAGGAAAATAAGCTGCCAACTAAATGGAATGATAGGATCTAAGATCTCGTTCAAAACAAGGTCAATAGGATTATGAAGGGAAAGGGTGTTGTTGAAGAAGCCTCAGAAAATATGGCACATTTTCATAAGTTTTCAGGTACCAATCTTCATCATCTGCGCTATATTTTTTAGAGCCTAAAGCTGGATTGTAGACATGGGGACCTCGAGTTATATGTGTTGTACCCTAAGCCTTCTAGAAAAGCCAAAATATGTCAAAAACTCCATACCCATTTACTTACCAGACGGATCAGTTAAAATGATCCCAAAAATAGGAAATATACGCTGCACAAAAAAGTTCAGCCTAAACGATGTCTTGGACACACCATAGTTCTAGTATAATCTATTGTCAGTCAGTAAGTTACTAGAGAATCCGATGCTTAAGTTCACATTATATTCAACATATTGTTTATTTCAGGACCCATAGACTGAAAAGGTCTTAGCCATTGGGAAAATAATTGAAAGACTGTATGTGCTTGACTCTGGTTGCTTCAACTCCGGTGCATTATCTCATTTCACTGAAATGTCTTCCTCCTCCTCAAAATGTAGTCCTAATGTTTCTCTTCCTAGAAGTAATACCTGTATCACTTCTTGTCATACTAAAATGGAACTAAATCATTGTACATTGCATTGGCTCAAGAGACTTGGCCACGCTTCCTCCACTGTCATGTCTCACATGAGTTTTATAAATAAAGTTCAAATTGTGTTTATTCTTCCTTGTGATACTTGCCAATTTGCTAAACAACATAGACTCACTTTTGAGAACAGCCAAATTAGAACCTCAAAACCTTTCTAGTTGCTTCACATTGATCTTTAGGGGGCATATCATCAAACATCATTAACCAGGGCCCACTACTTTATAACTATAGTGAATGACTTTACTAGATCTACTTGGACCTATCTCCTATCTCACAAGTCTCAAGCTACCCAAACCCTGGCCCAATTCCTCAAGCTTGTAGAAACTCAATTTGAATCCAAAGTCAAAGTTATAAGGACTGACAGTGAGAATGAGTTTATAAGTAACAGTTGCCAAAATTTGTTTTTACAAAGAGGGGTCCTACATCAAAAAACATGTCCATCTACTCCCCAACAGAATGGGATAGTCGAAAGAAAACACAAACATTTATTACAAGTTGCTCAAGCATTAATGTTCGAAGCCAATTTCCCCAAGGAGTTTTGGGGAGAATCAGTCTTAACAGCCACCTATATCATAAACAAACTCCCCACTCCTCTTTTAAACTTGGTTGCTTGTGTTACGTCACAAACATACTGCTCCATAAAGATAAGTTTGATCCGAGGGCCATGAAATGTGTGTCTAGGTTATTATTCTGGAAAAAAGGCTTTTAAAGCTTAAAACTTTGATTCTCACAGGTTGTTCATGTCCCGAGACATCATATTTCATAAAAATATCATTCCCTACCAATCTTCCCCAAACACTAGTCACACACCATTACAACTACCCAATTAGATAATGACCTATCTCTAGAAGAAACTCCTTTATCTCCCACTTATTTTGTTGATCCTCCTCCTGATATATCTCTTAATACTTCTTTTTCATGCTATCTAGTGTGTCTGAAAACCAATTGACTACTACTAGACACAATACCATGGTCAAGCACAAACCAACATGGATGAAAGATTTCATCTCTACCACAATCGAAGAGACCTCTTCTGCTGTAGCTCACAACCAAACAACCACCAGAAATTCCAAGAACACCTATCCCATATAGACATATCCCTATCATACCTCACCCAAATTACATGAACAATATGTAGAGTTCTTGGCCAACGTATAAGGTAATTCAGAACTGAGCTCATACAAATAGGCTAATATTGACTCCAGATGGGTTGAGGCTATGGCGAGTAAATTGGAAGCTCTAGAGAGAAACTACATTTAGGAATTGACGGACCTACCAGTGGGAAAAAATGCAATCGACTCGAGGTAGGTCTATAAGATAAAACATAAGCCGAATGGAACCGTGGACTAGTTCAAGGCGAGGTTAGTGGCTAAAGGGTATAGTCAAGTAGCTAGTAAAAATTACTTTGATTCCTTTTCCCCTATAGCTAAATTGGTCACAGTGAGGGTTTTCTTGACTTTAACGTGTGCAAAGAAGTGGCCCATACATCAACTGGACATTAATAATGCATATTTGCATGGTTACTTGCATAAAGAAGTCTACATGCAGCCACCAAAGGACTATGCCAAGGCTAAATGAGGGGAGGTTTGTAAGTTGGTTAGATCACTATACGACTTGAAGTAAGCTTCTAGGGAATGGAACTTTAAACTTAATGTGCAGCTATAGAAATTTGGGTTTAGACAATCACCATACGACCATTACCTTTTCATTAAGACAACAAGAGGATGCTCTCAATTTTTGGTAGTGTATGTCAATGATGTTTTGATTATAGGAGAAATTGAAGAAGACATCATAAGCACCAAGAAATTCCTAGATGAGAAGTTCACAATCTAAGATATGGGACAAGCCAGATATTTCCTTGGGATGGAAATTGCTAGGACAAGGGAAGGGATGTTCTTAAATCAGAGGAAATATACACTAGATATTCTTGAAGATGTTAGGTTGCTTAGGGCAGAACTAGCTAAAACACCATTGTCCAAAGGTCAAACCTCAGCATAAGTGCCAAAATAGCACTTCCCGAACAAGAAAAGTATAGCAGATTGATTGGGAGGCTGTTGTATCTCAACCTCACCAAGCCAAACATCACTCACGCTATCCAGCAGTTAAGTCAGTTCGTCAACGCGCCCTGCCAATCTCATTGGGATGCTGCTGTACATGTATTGAGGTATCTAAAGGGGTTTCCATAGCTTTTTCACTTCAGAAAATGATCTGAAACTAAGAGCATATTACGATGCAGACTGAGCTGCATGTCGCGAAACTAGGAGCTCCCCCATCAGTTTCTGCATGCTCCTAGGACCGTTACTGATCTCCTGGAAAACTAAAAGCAAAGCACTGTTTCTAGGTCCTCTGCTACAGCTGAACATCGCAGTATGGCATTAATCGTATGTGAGTTAAGATGGTTATCTTACATTATCGATGATTTTGGAGTCTCAATAAATCTTCCCATCCCTCTTCACTATGATAACATGGCAGCCCTGCACATCACTGCTAATCTCGTTTTTCACGAGTGCACAAAGCACTTGGAGATAGATTGTCACCTGGTTCATGATCAACTGAATGAGGGTTTCATTGCCACACAATATGCTTCCAACAAAGAACAGCTGGCTGACTTATTCTACAAATCACTGGCAGCACCACGATTTGAACGTCTTCTATCCAAGTTGGGGTTGGTTGATGCTCACCAACCTCCAACTTGAGGTGGCCGCTTAGAATAGACACATGCGATACGTACAGAAAGACACGTGATGGTTGCATCCAGCTCAACTTACTAGTTAATCAGTTATTTAGTTTGTTAATTAGTAGTCTTTTTAGTTTAGATGATTTTATTTCTGTTTCAGTAAGTTAATCGAAGCTAAATATCTCAGTTATAAATACAGCATTAAATGCGTTCGGTGGGGTAGGTGAAGAAACAAACAAACAAACTGGAAATGATTACCCTATCTCACAGTAATTATTCTTTAGCTATCTTTTGTTATTTTTCATTTGGTTGTACCTCCAGCTGCAATGTGTATCTTAATTCCATAATCCAGATGACATACAAAACACATGGAAGGACACCACAAATTATATAAAGCTAAGCAATTAGTACTTCTCGTTACATCGAGGAAAAAAACAAAGGAATTCTATTTCTAGTGAAAAACACTTTCATATTGGTGAGGATTAGCTAATGGCGTGACACAAAAATGACCACCAACATCTTTTAATGCACCAAGGGATGACATAAGAACTAAAACCAGTTATAGAACTACAATATACCAATTGAAGCACTAACAGTTTGAAGCAATTGAACAATTAACTTCACATTTAGACACTTCCATACTTCTTTTCCAACCAGGACTTTTAAATGAGGAGAATCAAATACCCACGACATAGGAGAAGAAAGATGATGTGAAACCATGGTGCTATCAAATAACTAAATACCATTCTTAACTTCATGATGACAACTTAGGACACTCTTCATAGATATGGACGCCTAATACAATGTGAATGTGGCATTCCTATCAACTGCTAACCCTTCAGAGTAACCACATAAAATGCATGAAAATATTCATTTTAACCAACTAGCTTTCAATTGGAGGTGGCCTTTCACCCTAATCCAACTCTATGAGCAGCATCGTCAACATTAGTAGTTCTAGTTAGTTTTACCCAAACTAATTTGAGTAACAATGGATCACTAAAACTCAAGCCCATAAGCAGTGAAAACTACTCAATTAGGACTTGCTTTAAAAATGGCTGATGGGCTCCCTTAACCATGACACATGCTGCTAACTCTCAATTAGGCAAGGTCAGAGCCCTCCCAAGCTGTGAAGTTGTCTTGATATGTAAACATCATACGAGATATAAGTAATCCGTGCAAAGAAAAGAGAAACTGTTGTATTGCTGTTGAAACTTTCTCATGCAAAAATGAAGTTGGCCAAGATGAAAGATGTTGAAAAGGACAAGACACTAATAACAACTACTCAACAAGTGTAATACAACATTCATTTAGTTATTGGGCACTTAACCAATACCGCAAATAGTCACAAATAAGTACTCCAATCCCTCTCTAGTCATTGTAAGTTCTTCATTCTCTTTATAATTCTAGTTATTATATTTGTTTATTCTCTCAAAACACTAGATGGGGTTTAGCAGAGAAGCCTTCTAACTTCCTAACAATTGGACTCACTCTTCACTCCATATTATCCCATAGGATTAGCCATTTCACTCTTGGCTTGAAGATCTAACCACGTTAGGTAGAATCCAAGTATAGAATGGAATCATTTACCACCATTTTCCATATCAAGATTAAAAAATATAGAATCCTATGAGCTTGAGGAATAACTACAACATACATATAAAGACCAATAAATGACTGCACATTACTTAGAGAAGAATGAACCCACTAAATCTTGGGGAGTAACATTAGTTAGGAAATCCTAATTAATATTTGTTTAATAGTTTTCAAAACTAATATGGAGTGATTACCAGGACACTATTCAAAGCTAACTAACCTAATACCTTTACAAAATTATCTAGCTTCAAAACTACCAAGGCTCCAGATATATCCAGGTTGACCCCAAAGAAGTCCAACTAGTTTAATTTCAGTTGGCGAGTGTCTAAACTCACTTTTTTATCTCCAGTGCTTCTTCTTCTTCTACTGCCATTAAGCTAGTCTTCTGCATTAATGGTTTTATAATTGTTAGAACATCCGGGTTTCGATGGTTGTTGTGGATGTGGCGGCAGAGGTAGAGGTTGTGGTGAAGAGCCTCCATGCTGTGGGAGTGACGTGGAGGAGAAGCGGAGGATTAGGTGGCAATTCGATACGAGTTGGATATGAAAAATTGGGTTTGGGTCAATTCATTTTGAATTTGAGACAATAAAATCACACGAGTAAGAATTCGAAAAAAATAAGTCGAGTTGGATTGAATTAAATTTCAAATTACACAGAAAATTCAAAATTTGATTTTAGATCACATTGTAACCCTTAATTCACTTGAACAATTATACTCAATCCAAATTAAATAAATAAAATTTAAATTTTTTTAAAAGTAAAAATAAAAAATAAAAAAATAAAGCTTGAAATTTTGAATTTTAACAATATTAAAATTAGTATTTTGTCATTTTTCAATTTTATTTATTTCAACAAACATATAGAATGGACAATTATAATTTTTGATTGCTTCTTATGGTTATTTTTGGATATTCAAGTGGGCATAAAAATTATTCTACAGAAAATTGATATATCACTACTTCGACTATTGAATTGTCCAAGAATTTTTTCTTAGGCCATATACAATTAAAGATTTTGCATATATAGATAGACAATAATTCTTTTTGTTGAGAGGTTATAAAAATTTCAAAAGACTCAAGTAAGTTTTTATAATAAATTATGTGTATAATTAAATTACTTTTTTACTTATTTGCTTGATGATACATTTTATTGATTTATGTATTGCTTAATTGAATCAATATAAAATTAAAAAATAATGTCATTTTAAGAAGTTAAAAGAGACAATTTGATTGACACACATGATTCAAAAATTAAAGGGAACGAGTGAATAAAACTTAGAAAACTATGTTATTTTTAAAAATAAGATACTTTGTTATTTCAATATTCTTATGATGCTGAAAAATACTAGAAAATGAAAGGGAAAAGAAGTCTTAAAAATCAATATATTGTGCTGTTTAATGAAAAAAATTTAGAAAGTTGTTGTTGTAGAGTTATGCTGAGAACTCTTTACTCATATTTTAATATATTAATAATTAAAAATAGATAAAAATAAAAAATAAAAATACCAAAAAAATCTTAAAATTAAAATAAATATTCGAAACAATTACTTTAAATCAAGTTGGCTGGTTGGATTGAATGAGTTTGAATTGACAGGTTGATTTGATAAAAATCAAATTGACCCAAACCTAACTTGATGTAAATTAAATTTGATTAGAGTTAAGCACTTTTCGATTGTCATCAGATTTGATTAGATTTGGATTGAGAAAATTAATATTATTTCCCTACTTCAACCTAACTTGAACCCACCCAACTCCTCCAAATTAGCACCCCTACAGGAGGAATTCGGTTAAAGGATAGAAATGTTTTTTTTTTAGGCAATACAGAAGTATATATAAAAGTTAAGAATCCAATGACAAGGCATAATTAAAAACATCTTACTCGAAGACATGAGAACAGTATAAAGAACAAGCCTATCTAGCTAGATGATGAGCACATTTGCTTGTAGTACACCGAACATGTCGAAACAAGATATTGCAATCAGT
The DNA here is from genome assembly GCA_014898725.1 of Jacaranda copaia. Taxonomy (NCBI): domain Eukaryota; kingdom Viridiplantae; phylum Streptophyta; class Magnoliopsida; order Lamiales; family Bignoniaceae; genus Jacaranda; species Jacaranda copaia. Next base: position 1,173,117 of record JACGDI010005381.1, read on the forward strand.
TGGAATACATCCTCTAGCATCTGAAATGACATGACCGATGGAAAAGAGATTCAAATCATCAGTTTGGAGAGTTCGAATAACCATCTGGCAATCACCCTCAATCGTCACATTAGGCCAAGAGAAATGAGAAAGCATTTCACTGGCTGTTTTAGCAGCTAAAGCTTTAGCTTCCTCCAGTGCAACAAGCTGAGAAATAATCTTTGAACTCCAAGACACACTGCCTCAAAGTATCTCGTACCACAATGCCGATGCCAATAGCTTGTTCCTCCCTAAAAACAGCAGCATCAAAATTTATTTTGATTTGTTCCTCTAGAGGGGCTGTCCAAGAAGCAACAGAATTAACCAGAATTCTTGGTGCCACAAAAGATACGAGTGCTGCCCTAAATCTGTCAAGAAAACCAAAAGCAGATTGTACAAGCTGTAAAGGAGACCAGTGAGTACCATCAAATTTTTGAGCATTTCTGCGATGCCACAAAAACCAACAACAAACTAGGAAAAATTCAAAATCATGTATATCCATGTGTTGATACACTCCGAAAAACCAATCTAACACCGAGTTTGCATTCAAAATCCCATACCGCCGTCCCTTTTACTTCGGCCAAGAGTCTCCCATTTCAACCAATGAATGCGCCTACGGTTTTTATTATTCCACCAAAATGAGGCCATCATTGACGCAATATCCCTAAGGAGACAGTCTGGGAGCTTAAAGCAACTTATGACATAAGTGGGTATTGCTTGGACAACTGACTTCAAAGAGATTTCTTTTCCAGCTGAGGACAACGACTTCTCACTCCAGCCATTAATACGCTGCCACACTTGTTCCCGGATATAGGAGAAAATATCCTTCTTAGATCTTCCCACAACCAAAGGAAGTCCCAGATATTTATCGTGTTTTTCTACTACTCGCATGCCTAAGATATGAGAAATCCTGCATCATAGAGCGAGCTCAATATTTCGGCTGAAAACAATCAAGGATTTTTCCAAATTAGTATGTAGACTAGATGCCTGCTCATACAAATGAAGAACATACCAAACATTGCGAGCAGCAGCTTGAGTTGCTTGACAAAATAGCAGAGTGTCATCAGCAAATAACAAGTGAGAAATTTGTGGAGCATTGCGATGGATAGAGACAGCAGCAATCATGTTATCCACCTCTATCTTCTTAAGTAGAGAGCTTAGAACTTCAGTACAGAACAAAAACAAATAAGGTGATAGAGGATCTCCCTGCCGTAAACCTCGCTGAGGCAAGAAATAACTAAATTTTTCTCCATTTAGCACAACTAAGTAAGATACTATTGTAACGCATTTCATAATAAGATCAACAAGCTTAGTATGAAACCCAAGTTTCAATAATACTTTCTGCAGGAAAATCCATTCAACCTTATCATAAGCCTTGGCCATATCTAACTTGATAGCCATTAGCTTGACGTCTCTTACGCAAATGGTTATTCACCTCAAAACCAACAAGTACAGTATCTCTGATATGTCGTCCAGGAACAAAGGCAAACTGCATCTCAAATATGATAGAATCCATAAAAGGGCGTAACCTATTAGAAATCATCTTAGAGACTATCTTATACGTCACATTATACAAACTGATAAGTCTGAATTGACTCAACATTTCTGGATTGCTAACTTTAGGAATACGTACAATATGAGTGTAATTATGTTGAGACACACATTTGTCATCATTTAGAAAACCCAAAACAGAAGACACAACTTGCCTTTCTACAATCCTCCAAAATCGTTGATAGAAAAAAGGAAGGAAGCCATCAGGACCCGGTGCTTTGAAAGGTGCCATTTGAGTAATAACTAACTTCACTTCCTCCGTTGCGAATGAAACAAGTAACTTGGAATTTACTGCATCAGTAACAAAGGAAGATGTTGAATGGAACAAGTAACTTGGTCATCAAACATTGCTATTTTGGAGGGAAGGGCTGGAGGTGATTTGCGCCAACAATTTCCATTAAAAATTCAAGAAAAGAAGAATCACATGAAAATGGAGAGCCATTTCAAGTAAATTGCAAATATGAAAATCCCCAAATTATAATATAATCCAACTTTTGATTGATGGGCCGGGTCGGATTTGGACTTCTAGTTCAAGTGGGCTGGGTCCACAACCACGTTTGAAATTTGAGCAAGAATGGGCTTCATTGCAGGCCCAAAGACCGTTCAAGAATCAATTACCCATACAAAATACATAAATTTGAACATAGCATTGCACTTAAAAGAACAATGGGTAAATGGCACTTCAACCCTTCCCCAACCCCCAACAAAACTTACTTGTTTCAAGACATTACCCTCCAATATAACTCATGCCCTGTGCTTAAGGTTAGAGGAGCAGTTTGCCACCCTAGTGGGTTTTTAAGCAAATTATGTGTCCAAACAATTACATGTAACTTTCATGTGCCTTGTCGAAAGTTATTCTCGTCATTTCTACTCTTCTTCTGAAGAAAAAAAGTTATCTACTAATCTGCATACCTGATGTCAAAGATAAAACATGTTATGAGCTTAAATGTACTCAACACTTGGGTGTATATTATAAAAGGCGTTTCTAACAATTGGAAAATATAAAATAAAATAGTATTTCATGTAATTATGAAGAACATTTAATCTTCATAATTGTTATGTATTTCCTTAAATCTTTTTAGTTGGAAGAGGTAGAAAGAATAGACTTTGGCAAGACATTTGCTCGTTTTCGAACCATATAATTCGCTTGAAAATCCACTTGAGGGCAAAGTGCTCCAATAATCTTAAATTGAGAGAGTGAAGTACTTTTGAATTATTTTTGCAAGGTGATGGGTTGAAATGAGTGGGGGGTAAAGTGCCATTTACCAAAAAAGAAAAATCATGAAAATTGGTATGAGCTTGATATATGAATTGCAATACAAATTGTTTGAATATATAAACATAAAACATTAATCAATATGTACACAAGTAAAGGCTTGTTGAAATTGAAATCTCGAACCTCACACATATAAATGAGACGACAATGCCACTCGATCAATTAAACAATACTCAACGAATCAAGGCTAAAGCATGTGCAAGATGAATTTATGCATTTGCCTAATCTTTGTTTACAAATTTCATCACAACATAATTAATCAAGTGCTATGTGGATATATTGCTTAAAATTGGCATACGTGCTACAAATTAGGAAAACTAAGAGTTGTTGTTTGAGTTAGATGGAAATGATTGAATTATACATAATGATGCCAGTATTTCAAAATATAATATAATAGTTATCAATTAATTACTTACAGTCTCTTTTAAATAGTATTCAAGTGGTTAACATGAATCATCTCTCGTATTAAAGAATACTAAGATAGTAATTTTTTTAACTTAACTACTATTGCAGAAGGCATCTGAGTATAATATCCAAGGGCATCAAGCTAGGCTAAAATATCAAGAGCTCGGAGGTTCACTTGCTACCATTGCATTTGGTGATGAACTTTGCTTGAACAGCCTGTTTAGACATTCACTAAAAGTTCCCCTGTTTCATCACTCAAGTCCTCAAGAACACCAAACAAAACCCCTTCTGCATGTAAGAGTGCATAGAAATGATGATCTGGAACCTTTTATGGTGGCTTTGCCAGAAAGCGGGAATAAAAATCAGGAGAAATTACTAGAATAGGCTCATAAGTTCCATATTCACCATCAAGCTAATGTCTAAGCGCTCAAGTGGGACAGGTTGTGCCACAAGGAAGCAAATGCAAGTTCCAAAACCAAGCTACAGTGGACCACAAGCGTTCAAGGGCTCATTGTATCCGACATGGGCTCCAGACCAATCGAAAGAAGTGGGACTAAACCCAACAAGGGGAGATTTCCATTCAGCCACAGTGAGAATGATGAAAATCAAACGGAACAGTGACAATCCACTTTTCAGCCAAATGGAAATATGATAAAGAAAACTATACACATAATCAAAATTCCGAATAATCAGCAGAAATGATGTGGCATCAGGACGCAAAAAATCAAGGCAAATGTGCCTTGGGACTGTTACAATTAAGATGTATCTGTGTTTCTCAGCATCCTAAAATGAAGATGATGAATACATTTGAATGAAAAGTAAAATACTTCTATTTCATCAAC
>JACGDI010005381.1:1177279-1200097 GCA_014898725.1 Jacaranda copaia
CAAGAATCCTAAACTGACTTACAATACATATCATATGTTCATGGGTTTTGTCTTTAACTGACTTAGAATTCAGATGAGGTAATATACATATTGCTTTGCAGGTGACAGGAATTGTTTTCCCCTGGAAGTTGAAAGAATCCAGCTTCTGCTTGTAATCTGCAACACTTAAGTTAATCCCTCATGTTGCTTCTAAATATACCATGCCATTAGATTACCAGCCTTCGGAAGAGAAAAATAGCCATCTTGAACCATCTTTCCAGTCAAATTATAACCAAAACTTAGGAGTGACTTATTCCAATATTTCAGCTGGCCAGAGCTTTTTCCAAGTGGAAATCTCTTCTTCGCCACAAAGTTTCCGAATTCCCCCGTAAAATCCATCAGCCTCATTTCCCTCCTCCCTATGCTCTTTCCTATTAACTGTAGTTCTTCTCCAACGGGAACCACGAGTGTACTGGTTGAACTCCAGCACCAGTGTGTCTGTGCAGCCCATGTTCAGTGTCATAAAATCTCAACACATTTAAACAAACAAAATGCAACTCAAAAAAACCATTTTTTCCCCCAATTTTCTTTACCAAAAAGTAACTCGAGGAATCTATGTTTTCTGTACCATGATGGACCTTAAACATAGCATTGTGTAATAACAGTGAGTATGAGAAATGCACAGGAGAAAGATGGACGAGAAAAAGGGTGGCCAACGGGCCAATCCAGCAGCAGCAAAGTGCCATGGCTAGTAAACAGACACGTAAGAAATTAAAAGGATAAACTGGAATGCAATATCAACAGTACAAGAAGCAGAATCATTCAATCTCCACAACCAAACAATATGCAGGAGGAAAGTAGGTTTCTTTCAGCTTGGCTGGCCATGAATGCCCCCACTGAGACAGCACTTATGTCTATGTTGCAAGAAAATATGACAAACTAAGACAAGTTGTTCCGGGGACCAATTGTATGCACAAAAGAAGACCCACATGCAGCAAACCGGGAATCAAGAAAGGGCCTACCAAGAATAGAAGTATATAATTTGATTATAAAACTTCTGACCACCTTATTAAAAGATGCAAAATGCCTCACTATCAAAAAGCTGTTAAGTTCTTTTTTAAAACAATTATTTTGATGCACCCCTCCCGCTTTTTCCTGTCAAGGACGTCTAGTTTTGCTAGGGTTGGCAGCATTCATCACAATGAATATATAATATGAAATGGCCATTTCTTATAGCTACTGAGGAAAAACATGTTAGCAACTCACCATTATCATGACATCGGCAGTAAATGACATTTCCATCACATGTTTCCAAGTGGCCTACAACACCATACCACCATCCTGTACACATATGCAAGAAATTATTAATCAATTCATCGATATACTTAATAAGAACTTGACCATATCTTAGAAAAGCCAATTTGAATGAGTTACATTTCAAAATTATACAGCTAATGTATAACAGTTGACAAAACTTTCTACCAAACAAGAACGACATGCCACCTTCCATTTTGAGAAAACAGGATAATGCAAACACGCATTCTACTCTCAGAATATTTGATAAGAAAGATTTAGAATACAACAGGATCCTTAGAACGAAGTCAATTAAGGCCAGCTTAAAGGGTGCAACCTCTCCAAAATATGTTTATTTCTTCCCTGGTTTCCTAACTTTGTGGACAGTATTTCTTCTGTGAAATTCTTCAGCAAGATTTAATCCAAACAGACCAATCAAAAGCCACCACCTACCACCCCATCAAGGCAATGAAAGGGCCACCGACCCCATTTCAGAAGACGGGGAAAAGAATTGAATTCATACGAACCCATAACGGTTGGTCTTTTGAGTGTGAGACATTATACAAATAACAAACAAAAACGGAAGAATAAGCCCTTGTGGTATAGTTTGAACAATACCATATGGGAATTCTTTGTTTCGTCTCCATTGGATTTCCATTTGATCACCGGGTTGCAACTCATGTAGACAGTCAGAGATGTGAAGATCATGTGGAGAGGTGTAAACAGGGGAGGCTCTAAGTCGATCCCATGTTACACCAGTCTCCATTGCACAAGCTCTTCTACCATGTGGTGGATATCTGCTCGTAAAAGACACAAAATTTAGACTATGAAAATCATCACATATTCCAGAAATGGATCACTAACAAAGTAACGGAAAAACTTGCTGTCTGCGCCCAAGATAGTCTGGGATATAAAAATAAAACTACTATTTTCATAACTGACGTATATCGCATCATGGTTTAGGCTCAACAATAACCTAACCTGTGAAGATTCAAGTTTCATCAATGAAAAACATATAATCACCTGGCATTGAAAGTGCCGGTTCGACGATCATAGCTGAGCTCGGCATCATAGCATGACAACATGAATCCAACATGACCATTCTGAAGAGCAGAGCCAATACTCACTTCAATAAACCAATATTTTTTTCTCTAGATAGTCATTCAATTAACAAAATTTATAAAGAAATAATCAATACCTCACGGTTGTAGACCTGAGCAGGGAACCAAAACTTGCCAGACTCAAGAGCAAGATACCAAGACATTATTGTATCAACTGGAGGAAAAGTCTTTCTTTTACCAACATTGCTAAAATTAGATCTAATCAATACAAAGGGCCATAGGTGAATTAGGTAGCTCATCGGCCCCTTTTGCTTGCTTTGATTGAAAAAGATTGGACCTTTTCTTGAAGCAATATGATCCTGCCATTTACTATATGCAACAGGGCCAACGATTCCACCCCATTTGTTCTTCATATGCGTTTCCCATAGGTGATCACTCATGCACCTCTCTCTCAAAGAGGTACACACACTGGCCATCCTACAAAGCCCCTCTGGTGGAAGCTTCTCAAGAATGCATTCCAATACAAGATCAGGCAAATCCAACAGAGACATCTCTGAGGTCATCTCAATATTCTGAACTTCGGAAACAATATTCTTCCTCTTGGGTGACATTCTTGAAGTAAAAAATGAAAAAGTTACACCTAAGAGAGTATTTCTTATGCACTTGGTGATGTGGAAGAAGGAAAGATCTTTCCAAAACCAGAGAGAAAGCAATCTCATCTCACAAGCCCAAGGGGGAAGCGGCTTGAGGGCAAGAGACTTGTAGAAGAGGATGAAGGAGAAGGAACAAGTGACCAAGAAGAGAAGCATTTGAAAAGAGGGGCTGGACTCCAGTTGGGCACACACGCATATATTTATGACGATATTATTAAAGGGCTGATAAAAAAAGTTAGGCGACCAATAATGGAAAGCAATGAACCTAGTAGATATCAGTAAATACTAAAAACTCCTCTTCTTTTCTCCTCTTCTTCAACCCCTTGTAAAAAATGAGGAAAAGGGATCTCCCAAATCTCTTCAAAATCAATAACTTTTATTGGCTAAGACGAAGCCCACCTAACCCAAATTGTGGGCCTCGTCGAAAATCTTTTTTTACAACGATTATCTGTAGACACGTTTCAAGATTCTTGAAGGACAGCTCGCAAAAATGTTGTCTTGAGCACACAAGAAAAGAATGTCAAATCGAGAAGAAAATACAGAAAAGCGAAGGAAAAAATTGCATCGACACAAGAAAAATGAGGAAAAAAAGAACAAACAAAAACTTTTGCTAATCAGAAGGTTGCCTGATAGACAGATCTACCATGAGCTTCAGACATGAGATAAGCTAAAAAGAGCAGGGCCCAAATGCAAAGGCCCTTCCTTCCAACGCAGGTTCTTAGGAATTAATGAGGTGAGCTATTCAACAAATGTAGTTGTTATTAAAAACAATAAGTTTGGTGTTGAGATTAACTAACAAAAAGCAAATATCTTGAAGTAGAAACGGCAAAAGACACAAATTTCAATGCTTTTTCAAGAAAACAGAGAAGCTGAAATGTACAGAAATGGAATATGATGAAGGAGGACAGAGGAAACTTGCTCTTTTTCAGCCCTACAAATTCTTCCTCACCAAATCCTCCTACACCCACAGAAACCCTCTTTTCTGTCTGTTTAAATTATAAATATCCTTGTTGAGATCTTGAGAACAAAAATCAAGAAAATGAGGCGGATCCAATTTGCAGAAAGGAATCAAATACTGATTTTTTTTGTTCCCTCTCTGAGCAAGTTGGAGCAGAGTTCGGGTTGGCCGGTAAAATGTTAGTATTGAAGATAACGAAGCATGGAAATCAGAGATAAATAGTCGAGGATCAGGGAAGACGAGCTTGCTCAATGCTGTCCATTAATAAAAGAGATTTATTTTTCAAAATATTTTAATTTAATTAATTTAAATTATAAAAAAGTCTTCTGGCTCAAAATGAATTTTGGGCGACAATTTTGCTTTCGAGGTGAATTTTAGATTTTGAAAACATATTTTGACGGATTATGATGGGAGGGGGAGGCCGCAGTCTTAAAAATATGTTTTTTCTTTACATTTTAAAACCAAAAATCAAGAATGAAGAAAAGCATTTCCGACTGTAGGCCCACAATTGAACCACCGAAAAAGGTATCGTCTTTGGATGAACATTTCTATGAAAAGCGTAACATCAATCCAATATTTATGTTAGAAACTAATTGATATTACTGCCATAATTTGGTATTATTACCCATATTATTATTATTATTAGTATTAGTATCATTATGAATATTAAGAGTATTTGACTAAATTTATTTCAATGATTTTACAATTTTTTATATTTTATAAAATATTTTTAAAGCTTATAAGATGTTGAATTTTTTTTAAAAAAAAATAAATTTTTAAAGTGTTTAAATAAAATAAAAGGTGAAATTTATAAAATATTAGTAATGATAATTTTATAATTAATATGATTAGAATTAATAAAAAAATAAATTATGAATTTTTTAATTTTTTTAAAAAAAAATATATAAACTCATAACATCTTATTCAGAGAGTTTTTAAATTCTCTTTAATAAACACTTTTTGATATTTTATAAACTTTTAAATATCTTATAAAATATTTTAAAAAACTTTTAAACTCAACCCAACACCCTCTAAATAATTATAACTTTTGTTTATCCAAAAAATAATTTTCAAAAGAATTAACAAAGGCAATAATTATGTTTGAATTGTGGTACTGCATAATTAGTGTTCATATATAAGAATAGAGCAACTGAAACAATTACTCCTTCCCACTCCTCTCATTTCACCTTAATTATAGTCACGTGCCACATGTAACGAAATCAAATGCATTTTTGCTTGCTAAATCATCACCATGAAAATTAAAAAAATAAATAAATAAATAAATAAAAATAGATGATACTAAAACTTCAGCTATTACCTGCTAATTAATTATTACACTATATATATATATATATATAAAATAGACAAATGTTAGAGGATGAACAATATTGTTGACAAGTTGCAAAGTTGGGGTATAGTGGGCTGCTGCAGCCAGCAGAGTTGGTTAGCGGTTGGAACCAGAGACTTTGGGCGCAGAGAAGGCACGTGGTGGTGGCGGCCGCCGCCGCCGCGGCTGCTGCGGACAGGGATCGCGCTTATGGATCGGGAGCCTGTCTTTATATTAATTGCGCATAAATTTATGCACAAAGTTGTTCGTGATGACACTTTCCTACATCAGAAATTCTGACCATTGTTGTCCTCAAATGTATATAAGTGGACAGTGAACCATTGAATGAGAATATAATACTATAAAAGAAAAGAAAAATTATTACATCTATGACTGTAATAATTTATAATTTGTTTGAGTACATATTAAAATACAATACATGGCCTGAGTGAGCCCAGAATTTTGGGCATTAAAATATCCATGGACGGATCCTACAAATGAAAAGGATCTTCTACCGTACAATTACATATAAAAAGAATAATTGTAATCAAAATTAAAAATTAATGAGAACATATTAAGTGGCAATATGAAAATTTATCACTAGTGACATTCATTAATTAGTGATAAAAAAAATTATTGTGTCACATAGGCTAATGATTTTGATAAATTTAATAGTGACAAAATTTTGAATTTAAATTGTCAAATATTAGCAATTACTTATACATGGAGTGACAATAAAAAATTTTACTTAAAATTTCAATGATAATTTGTATCAACAATTTGCTGTTATTATACATATATTACTAATTGTCAATAGTAATAATTTAAGATACTAATTCTTGTAACTATTAAATTATTATTGTAACAAAATAAAAAAAATACAAATTGCTATAACTTAGTTTATATTTGATATGGCATAGTTCAGTACGCCTAACAGACCCAACATTAGGTGGGATAGCCAGGGAAGCCCAACAACAAATTTGGGTCAGATTGCCTATTAAGGATCATTTGGTCGACCTGTATCAACCTTACTTAGCAGGGTCCGAGGTCGACCCGCATCAACCTCAGGACCACTCCAAATGTTCCAACAGTTAGGTCTGGTCGACATGCATTGACCTCAAGACTCACTCCGGTATTGACTCAGATCTCTGTCACATTTATTAATTTGACAGACAGCAAACCTCCACATTAATGACGCGTGACAATTGGTACAGTTACTGCAACCAACTCTACCAACCCTGCCACCCCTTTGGCAGGAAGGCGCCTCTAGAAGTACTATTCATCCTGAAAAGTAGAAAATTCAGCCACCTAAAACAATACTAGGATTTAAATATGGAATGACCATCAACCTCCTGGCAAAGATAAAAGTCAGTACACCTGATAAGGGCACCGTGGTCAAATCACGCTTGGAGAAGGTTATAAATACTTCATACTCAACCACGCTCAAGTTAATGCCAAATACGCTATAAATTTTCTATACTCTCAGTATTCTGTTCGATTACTATATCTCGACCAAAACTAACTTGAGCATCGGAGTGCCTTGGTCGAGGGTACCTAGCTAGTCTAACATGTGTTGTAGTTGTAGATCTCAAACCTTGAGAGAAATATAGCTTTGAATACTCAACCTCTCTAGTTGAATTCATCTCAAACACTACCCTTTTTACTATAAGCAACTTTCAGCTGCATTAGTTTTGGCGCTGTCTGTGGGAACCTATTGAGATTGCAACACAAAGATAATGAACACATGCAGAGTAGCATCCGAAAGGAAGGAGAATATGAGATCCACTTCTCCATCTCCCCCTAACCCCTAACAAGGTATATACGCTTCGAACACCAGTGCCCCTCAGGAGCAGGTGGTGACGCTCACCATACCTCAGTTAATGCAGCTGATAAGTGAGCAGATTTTAGCTCAAATATTAGCCCAATTATCTGCCGCTTTGAACAAACACACTACAGTACATGTTCTTGTTGCCAATGCAACTCTGCAGCCGCCCCCATTAGAGAATAGGTCTCTTGAGAACAGCCACGGTTGCAGAAAATCTAGGCAGCCGCCTATAGGAGGAGAGGAGATGACCAAAAATACGGGAAGAGATAGATAATTCAGTAGATCACGTCAAATCTAATCGAGCCACGCAGCGCGATAAGGTCGAACGCTCTAGGTATGACTACCTCAAAGAAAGGAGAGAATCTACAAACCTTGCACCTCCACCCATGCAAGCCACGCAGCGCAATAGGGCGGAGCATGTTAGATCGAGTCTTGACCAGAATGCCACCCAGACAGATTGGGATGAATGGAAAGAAGTATCTCATCAAGTCCAGCAGCTAAACAGGCGTCTTGATGAGATTTCAAGGAGAAATACTAACAGAGCACCAAACTTAGATGCTCCTCAGAGATCTCGTTGGGAGAGAGGGTCCCTTTTCATTCAAGATATCATCGACGAGTGCATCATCATTGACGCTAAAGTCCCAACAGGTCTGTCAAGATATGATGGATCTACTGACCCCAATGAGCACCTCATGTAGTTCGAGCACATGATGCAGTTGCATGGACACAACAAATATATCCATGCCAAGATGTTGGTGACCACCTTCAAAGGCATCGCACTGGACTAGTTCGTGAAGTTTGAACCATCATCAATTTATTCTTATGACCAACTGTGCGACAAGTTCTTACACCAATTTGCTAGCAGAAGAAAAGCGAAGCTCCCCCATACCCATCTACACACTGTTAAGCAAGGCAAGGGGGAGCCCCTCCATGATTTCTTTATTAGATTTAACATGGAGATCTTGAAAATAGATAATCTTAGGATTGAGTTCTTGATTGATGTATTGTTCTTGGGGCTCAGACATAAAGAGTGTGCCAATGCATTGGTGTGGGAACGTCTAGGGTCGATGAAGGAGCTGCTCGACCTGGCATAAAGGTACATGACACAGGAGGAAATAAACAAGCTCAAGTTTGAATCCTCCAAAATCAAGAAGAAGAAGAAGGAAAGAGACGACCAAAAACATAAGAAGCAAGGTCAATCTCCGATCAAGCATTTCCACAATTATACACCATTGAATATCCCAAGAAAGGAGGTCATTTACGCCATCCAACATGATAACCTCCTTAAAAAGCCCAGAAAGCTGATGGAGACTGAAGCCATAAAGAAATCAAAGAAATACTGCCAATTCCACAAATAAAAAGGGTACAACATGGATGAATGCTTCAATCTCCAAGATGAGATCAAGAGGTTGATCAGGCAGGACCACCTCAAAAAGTACATAGCCATAGACGCTTAGACTAAATGGGGCAAAATCAACTAAACTCCCCATAGAAAAAAGTCGATTAGCCCCAGAAGAGAAAGATAAAGAAAAACAATCCTCTTAGGATAATTGCCCACCCATCAGAGGCATAATTGACATGATCGCAGGAGGTCCCACTGGGGAGAACTCTAAATCTGCTCGGAGGCAAACACAGAGGAGGCCTGAGTCCAATAAAGATTTACCTGTCGAGATAACTTTTTACCTCACCACAAGCGCAGAACCCATCTCCTTTACTGATGCTAACCTGGACCATCTCGAGGGTAAGAATGTCAATCACAAGATATACTGTCTGATGGTAGTCTCTGTGGAAATTGCAAACTTTGAAGTGTGCAGGGTTCTGATCGACAATGGTAGCTCGATGAATGTCATCTTTCTATTCACCCTAGAGAGGATGAACATGGGCAAACTAAAGTTTGAACCTGTGCACACACCACTGATCGAATTTGGGGGGTCGAAGATCATACCAAAGGGATCGATCAACTTATCCACATCCTTTGGAGAGGCTCCTTGGAGGATAACCTTGATGCTGAATTATTTGGTGGTTGATGCCCCATTTGCCTACAATATCATCATAGGTTGACCTACCCTCAATAACTTTCGTGCCATTATGTCTACCTATCATTTGAAAGTCAAGTTTTTGACCCTAGCAGGCATGAGCGGGCTTTTGTGCAACCTGAAGGAGGCCTAGAGATGTTACAATATCTCGATCGAACCAATCGAGTAGAAAGCTCAATCACAATTGAAGACTTCAGAGGACACCTTTGTAGTAGAACCCGAAGAGTCCCAGGCCAGCAAGAAGCAAAAGCTAGAAAACACTAGAGTAAAGCCCATCAGGGAGTTTAAAACTATTGAGCTCAAATAGGGTAACCCTAAAAAGACAACCGATATTGAAACAGACGTGGGCTCCTACTTGGAGTGTCTTATGGTCAATTTCTTGAGAAAAAATATCAACGTCTTTGCTTGGACAGCATCCGACCTCCAAGGGATCGATTTCAACATCATTGTACACCACCTCAACACTGACCCCTCGTACAAGCTAGTCAGACAAAAGACGATGATGTTCAATGCTGAGAGGATGCAAATCATAGAGAGAGAGGTTAGAAAACTCTTAGATGCAGGATATATTGTAGAAATTCAGTATCCCTCTTGGCTTTGTAATGTTGTCCTAGTCCTAAAAACTGAGGGATAATGGCGGATGTGTAATGATTTTACTGATTGAAGAAAACATGCCCTAAGGATCCTTACCCTCTATCTCGGATAGATTTACTAGTTGATGCAACTGCTGGGTGTGAATTATTAAGTATGATGGATGTATTTTAAGGCTATCATTGGATCTTCATGGTACCTGAGGATAGGGATAAAGCATCTTTTATTGTTCCTAATGGGTTATATTGCTTCCTTGTCATGCCATTTGATTGAAAAATATCGGGGCAACTTATCAACGGTTAGCCAATTTCATGTTCAAAGACAAGATTGGAAAATCAATGAAAGTTTATGTCGATGACATAATAGTAAAGACGAAAAAAGTCCAAGACCACTTGCTCAACCTCAGTCATACTTTTAGGATTCTAAAAGTGTTTGGATTGAAGCTAAACCCAAACAAATATATGTTCAAGGTCCGAGGAGAAAAATTTTTGGGTTATATGATCAGCCAAAGAGGTATTGAGGCAAATCCATAGAAAATTCAAGCAGTTTTAGATGTCACCCCTCTGAACAGTTCGAGACGTTTAGAGGTTGGTGGGAAGAATCGTGGCTTTGGGAAGGTTCATCGCAAGATTGGCCAGCAAAAGCCTACCTTTTTTCAAAATTTTCAAGAATGCCAGAAAGATGAGTTTTCAATGGACAAAATAGTGTGATCAGGTGCTGATCGAGTTGAAGTAGTATTTGGCCTCACCTCCGATGTTGGCAAAGCCCAAGCTAGGAGAAGTACTTTAGATATATTTGATAGTCTTTGAAGCGTTAATTGGTTCAGTACTGGTATCAACCCGAGATGGTAACCATCGATCAATCTACTATTGCAGTAAATCACTCCAAGGGCTGGAACATAATTATTTAGAAATTGAAAAATTTGCGTTAGCCTTAGTGACCGCTGCTCGGAAGCTGAGATCGTACTTCCAGTCTTATTCTATCATAGTGTTAACCAACCAATCATTGAAGCAAGTGTTGGCAAAACTCGATACGTCAGGTAAATTAACCAAGTGGGTGATCGAGCTAGGGGAGTTCGATATTAGTTTCAACCTTGAACGGCCATCAAAGTGCAGGTTCTTATTGACTTCAATGCAGAACGAGTTGACTTGCCCAAGAAGAGTATCCCAGCCCCTCTTATTTAGACCTTGCATGTCAATGGGTCATCAACCATATCTGGAGATGGAGTAGGGGTCGTTCTTTGCTCCCTAGATGTTGAGGAGTATGATTTTACAATCAAATTGGATTATACAGTCACAAATAATGAGGCTGAGTACGAGGCCCTGCTGGCAGGAATGAGAATGGCGCTTGAGCGAGGGGTCAAACACCTAGTTGTGATTATGGACTCCTAGTTAGTAGTCGAGCAAGTCGAGGGAAATTTTGAAGCCAAAGAACAATCGATGAGCCGATACTTGGCTGAAGTAAAGAAGTTACAGCAATCATTCAAAAGATTTACTCTTAGCCAGGTCCCCCGATCTGAGAATGAACGGGCAGATGCTCTCTTCAAGTTTGCCAGCTCCATCAGAGAAACAAAGGACAAGAAAATTACATTTTTGGTCTCGGATAAGCCATCAATTGCACCCTCTAATGAGAACCTGGTAACAACTATTGAGGAGATGACAATTTCTTGGCAGATCCCAATAATGCTATATCTCAGCCAAGACACTATCCCCAATGATAGGAATGAGGCTCGATGCTTTTGAGGTCAAGCCTCCAAATTTGTCCTCAACGAACATGATCAGTTGTACAAGAGATCCTTCATCGAACCCCCCTTAAGATGCCTAGATTAGGATCACGCGTTGGAAGTATTACAGGATGTTCATGCAGGCATGTGCGGCAACCATTCTGGAGGGAGGTCCCTTGCCCACAAAATAATCAGGTATGGGTATTTTTGGCCAACTTTGTTGAAAGACTCCATGGATTTTGCACACAAATGTGCATTATGCCAAATCCATTCCAATTTGCCTCACCAGCCGACCGCACTAATGGTTAATGTTTGAATTTTTTGGCCATTTGATCAGTGGGGAATTGATATATTGGGCTCTTTGTTGAAGTCAACAAGGTAGCAAAAGTTCATAATTGTAGTAGTTGAATATTTTATCAAATGGGTTAAAGCCGAGGTTGTCCCTAAGATAATGGACGCAGCTATCAAAAGTTTTATATGGAAAAATATTATTTGCCATTTTGGCTTGCCTAAAGTCCTTATTTTAGATAACGGCACTCAATTTTAGTGTAAGAGCATGAGAGGTTGGTGCGAGGCCTTGGGAATTGCACAACATTTCACCTCGATAGGCAACCCTCAGTCGAACAGGCAGACCGAGGTAACCAATCGAACTGTTCTCAACTAATTAAAGGCCAAAATTTAGGACACTAGTGCAAATTAGGCAGATGACCTGCCCAGCGTGCAATGTGCTTACAGGACAACTCCCTGAATAGCCACCGATCATACCCTTTACAGCCTAGTTTATGGGTTAGAAGTAGTCATCCCTTCAGAATTGATCCAACATACTACTTAGGTAATCTATTTCTACTTACTAAGAAATACATTAGAGAGGAAGCTTGATCTTGAAACTATCGATGAGCATCGACAGGAGGCTTGTAATACTATACAGCGCTACAGGTCGAAGATAGCCCAAAATTATAATAAAAGGATCAAAGAGTGTTGTTTCAATGTTAGAGATCTTATCCTCAAAAAGGTGGAGGTCTCTAAGAATGTGGGCAAGCTCGAACCAAAATGAAAAGGGCCATACTCCATTATCAAAATAGCGAAACACGATGCCTATAGACTGGCCAATATACAAGGAGAGAAACTCCCCCACCAGTGGAACACCGTCAATCTCAAGAAGTTTTATATTTGAAATGTATAATACTTATCTTTGAAGCCCTTTTGCTTGAATAAAATCTCAATTACATTGGCTTGATTGTTATCTTTAATAATTTTAGTCGACCCATTGTCGATGACTAAGCAGCCCCTTGCTGCCACTTAAACGACTTCTAGCCATCCAAATTTCCAGTCAACCCCATAATCAATGACTAAGCAGCCTCTTGCTGTCACTTAAATGGATCCTAGCCGTCTAAGTTTCTAGTTGACCCCATAGTCAACAACTGAGCAGCCCCTTGCTGCCACCTAAATGGCTCATAGCTGCCCAAGTTTCTAGTCAACCACGTAGTCGCCCATAAAGTTAGTTGATCTGAGCACTGCACCAGATCGACCTCTTTCTCCCTTAGTTGGCCACGAGGTCCTCGACGAATGCAAATTCAGTAGATAGTTGCTCCAACCTTGCTTTGACCTCAGCCTTCTTCTTTTGCACCTCAGTTAGTGGTGTATCGGGTGCAGCAGTTGTAGTTTCGACCTCTGGGGCCTGCTCAGTGCCACCCTCCTCTAGGTCTGGGTAAGGCTCCAATCTCTCATTTAGTGCGAGGCTCACTCTGCTCCTATCTTTATCTCAAAAAGTATAGCTCAAATGCTCGAGTAGCTTTATAGCCTTATGGAACGCTTCACGAGCATCATCAAGTGATGCAACCACGCTTACATCCTGAAAGGCAGTGCTCATGACAAACTGTTCAATAGCCTCGCGCCGCACCACGAGTAAATACTGGAGAAAGGCCTCTTTAGCTTGGTTGGTCACCTCTGCGTGACCCCGAGCCAGACCAGAATTGTAGCTCATCTGCAGATTCAGCTGGGCCTTCTTATGATGTTGTCGATTCGACTCTAATCCTCGACAGCCTAGACCAGCTATTGATCCTTTGAGTCGAGCTACTCCTAGAGGTCAGAAAATCTCTTGTTTAGTTGCTCGACCTGGAGCTGGAAGAACTCGAGTTGTACCTTAAGTGATTCCATCTCTCTGCCCACCTCCAACTCCTTCTTGGCAGCTAGAGTCATCTTGGATCGCCAATACATGTTGTAGCCCAACTGTCCTATCTGAAACATAATAATGTCATTTTTCAAACTAATATATAAAAGAAAATTTGGTCTTGAGACTATCGATCTCATACTTACCACATTGCAATAGTAGGATATCGCCTTCATTGTCCCGATCTAGCTGAGGCTTATTAGTTTTCGTTGGTCGGCCACGATAGCCCTGACATCATCCACTTTAGAGCCTCAGTGTCTAATGTCCCTCTTTGGATGATGGAGGTCAAGTCAGTTATCTCCTTGTCAGAGTCGGTGGCGAATCAGGGAGGAGATAGTCAAGGAAGCTGGAACATTGCACTGTCACCCGATTTACCAAAAAGATCATAACCTGTCACAACCTTATGCTTCCCCTTGCCCCTCATGGCTTTTTTTGGTGCTAAACCTTTTTGTTCGACAATTTGCCTCTTGCCCCAACCCATGGGGCTGCTGCGGATGGGCTCCTCCTAGTGAGCAGATTAAGTTTCAGGAGCCTACTCAATTTGTGGTGGGGGCAGTGCAAACGTCGACCTTGTTGAACTTGCCTGTTCAGTAGGAGCACCATCTCATTGAGCGATAACAGCTCAATGGCACTCCTCATTCCTTAGTGCCCGAACTTGGGATTCATTACGGCTGTGGGCCATTACTTTGTCGTGATCTGCGCATGCAAACAAATTAAGTAAACATCTAACTCGAGCAGAAAGATAAGTGTTCGATCAAAACAGTCAACAAAAAGTTTCTACCTAGTCAATCGCCCGCAGGCAAGTCGAGTTGAGCAAGTGATAGGCCAACCAACACCAAACACCTCTCTTCAGTCAGAACTAAGGCCTCTATTTACCCAAATTCGACCAAATCCCAAATGAATGTGTTGGGCCAGCTAGGTGTTTGGTTTTCAAGCATCTCCATAGGCCCTCTCCACCAGCCCTTTGGAATGGTAAAAACCCCCAGCCCCTGAATATAAAAGAAATATTTTTTCCACTCTTATGTATAAGAAGAGGCAAGGGACGCCAAAAACTTCCGCCAGGGTCCTACAGTCAGGTAGTAAAAACCAAACTCTTCAGTACTACTCGACTTTCGGGACATGGGTAAGTGGAATAAGTTGAAAAAGTTGGCAAAAGACGAGGGTGGGTTGTATAGGTGCATTAGCATGGCAAAACTATATAATGTGGCAAAACAGTTTAGGAGTAACTGAATGTTGCAAACCTCTAGGCCTAGTAAGAGGTCGATTATTGGCTGGGCGAATGGAAACCTAAGGCCGCATTTCAACCCCTCCTCGAATACAGTTATACACCCTCAGAGAGGTCGATGCATCTTACCCTGAGTCCCTGGCGCTATCAATTCGTATTCTTCAGGGATATGGTATGCTGCCCTAATATGGATCAGGTCAGCAGGGGTTATCTTATAGGCTATTTCGGTGTAGTGGTGGGGGGTAAACAATCAGCCCCAGGTTACAAGCACGCCACTAAGGCCAGCATCCCCCTCTGAAATAACTCTAACATCACTCGAGCTACTAGAACTGCTCGACCTAGAGCTATCACTCATGGATGAACTCGATTCACTCTCACGAGATATTTGAGATATACTCTCCGCCCTAATTTCCCCATCATGGGCCACGCTCCCTGACCTAGTGCTATCACTATCTGAACTAGAAGACATGCTTCTACAAATAAAAAGGTAGAAAAGAACAAGAATGGAAGAGGCACTTACAATGGAAATCTTGAAAATGCTAAGTGCACGAAAACTTGAGAGCTTCAATAGCAACAAGTCGACTAGATGTATTGGCAGCAAAAGTATAAATGCAGTTTGTTATCCTATTATTTATAGGCATTCATGCGAGGGAATCCGAGTAATTGTTATGATAATAATCTGCCCCAGTACGCTTCGTATTCCACACACTTACAGGCACATTAAATGCAGCAAAATCGCTTCACACCCTGGTCGGCAGTTCAAAAACTCAGGTCGAGAATTCAAAAACCCTAATCGAATGAGGGTAACTGCCATAACTGAATGTAAATTCCCTTTTCTTTCTCGTCAATGAGCTAGATCAAGACTGCGAGTTGAGGTGACTCATGATATGGGATAGCCCAGTAGGCCCAACAGGCTTAACATAAGGTGAGATAGCCTAGGAGGCCCAACATCAAGTTTGGGCCAGATCACCTATCAAGGATTATTTAGTCGACCTGTATCAATCTTACTTGGCAGGGTCCAAGGTTGACCCACGTTAACCTCAGAACCATTCTAGATATTCCAACAGTCAGATTTGGTCAATATGTATCGACCTCAAGACCCACTCCGGCGTTGAATTAAATCTCTGCCGCATTTATTAGTCTGACAGGCAGCATGCTTCCTCATTAATGATGCATGACAATCGGTACAGTCGTTGCCACCACCTTTGGCAGGAAGGCACCTTCAGAGATACTATTTATCCTGAAAAGTAGAAGATTCAGCCACCTAAAATAGTATCAGAATTTGGATATGGAATGACCATCAACCCCCTGGCAAAGAAAAAAGTCAGTACACTTGATAAGGGCACCATGGTCAAATCACGCTTAGAGAAGGCTATAAATACTTCATACTCAATCACGCTCAAGGTAATGCCAAATATGCTATAAACCTTCTATACTCTCAGTATTCTGTTCGATTACTATATCTCGATCAGAACTAACTTGAGCATCGAGTGTCTTAGTCGAGGGCACCTCGACTAGTCTAACGTGTGTTGTGGTTGCAGATCTCAGACTTCGAGAGAAATACAGCTTTGAATACTCGACCACCCTAGTTGAATTCATCCAAAACACTACACTTTTCACTATAAGCGACTTTCAGCCGCATCAATATTATTGATGACAACTATTATATTATTATTTAAACAACTATTATATTATTATTTAATTAATTTTTTGTTATTATTATTATTATTATTATTATTATTATTATTATTATTATTATTATTCTATAATGATACTAATATATGACAGTTGACGCCAGTATATTTATTGAAAATTATCATAAATATATAATATCTTCAAATGTAATTTAAAAAAGGGATGAATAATCTATATGTATTGTTATTTAATATGATGGACTACTGTAAGACCCAAAGTTGTTGGATTCGATCATGCATGCTTGGTGGTGCTTGACAATGACCGATCAATGTGTTGGATATGCATACATGCCACGAGCGCTTGCTAAGACCGGGCAGTGAGTCGTGTGCTAAGGGATGGACCCTAATGGATGCATGTGCGCACGGGGCTGGGCCATGCGCACACTTGTGCGACACTCGACCGAACAGTGCACACACTTGTGCGGGACATAACGGGATAGTGTGCACTTTGATCGACACATGATGGGATGGTGGCGTATTTGCACCAAAGATAAAGTGGGGACCGAGACTTGGGCACAACTGAGCGGAGCAGAGCGCGCAAGCAACAAGCCGGCGCGCACGGACGGGCAACGGTGTGCGCGGCAACAGGTTGGCAGGAATGGCTAATCTGGCTGACAGCCTAGCGACATGTTGGTACAACGAAGCAAGTCCATACTGATGTGTGCGGTAGTTAACCGAGCAAGTTGGCAGGCAGTTTTTAATAGGGAAGATTGCAAAGTAGTGGGACGGTTGTGGGCTGACTCTTGGTAACCGCCCGAGACACTTGGCGCTAGCAAGGTTCACTACAGATAACCGCTCGGCACAATCGCCCGAGACATCTGGTAGCATTAGCATAGCTATGCCACATGTTGGCTTTTGATAAGCTAGCGTCCTAGCAGTGGGGGATGTCCACTGTAGCTGATTATTGTAAACGGTACTTAAGCCATTTGACCTCACGGTTTTGCACAAATCTAGAAAGCTAAGTCTAAGAAGTTAAGTCGAGCGAGTTAGACTTGTGGCAAACATTGTGTGAAGGCATTGACATCCTGTGTATTAAATTATTGGATTAATACGAGGTTGGGATTGGTTCCTGTAATTTCATGTGTCCCTTAAATTAATTCCGTTGCATGCTCGTTTGATTATGTGTTGCCTTTGCTTGATCATTATGTTGCCTAACTCGCACACTTGCACAAAATTGGGTGCACGAGTAGGCTGACTAGGCTTTGGCGGGCCTAGGCCGCACAGGGTCACATAAAGATGGGCGAAAATTTATGTGAAAAATGAACCCCTGTGACAACTATCATTACCATTTTCTTTTGTGTCTATACATATAGACATCTATTTTATTTGAATTATTGGCATGCAATCCCCGCGTTTTGTACCTAATTTATTTTAATACGCCGCATCCGCATGCTAGACAACGAAGGTTTTGAATAATTTAAGTTCAAAATATAAAATTTTATGAATATATTAGGCGCCGCAATTACAGTAGCAATGAATATAATTAATTAAAACGTAATGCGTTATGCATATTGGAAAATTGATGAGTACTATAAATTTGTGGTGGTTGGAGACTTGGAGGTTGTCCTAAATCTTCTCGTGTTAGGTTGGGAAAGGGGATGGACGTATAATTGCTTGATCCTGATCCGCGATTATCATTTATCATATCATGGTTGGTGGTGTTATTAAAGCTTGGATATCCAAATCCGGGTGGGTCCTCCAAGATTCCAAATCCACTGGAAACCTAACGGCTAACAGGATTTATTATATTATATGCAGCCAACTCAAGATTAAGCTAAGTCTTGATTTTTATTTTTTTTAATTTTTTAATTTATATACGTTAAAAGTTTGCTAAATTCAAATTTTTAATTTTTAATTAAAACATGCCTACTATTAAATTAGATTAATAGTCAATTCTACTCTTCGAATTAAAATTAGATGCTCTCGAATTTTTAGATTTATGTATTTTGACACAAATAAGATTAAATCCATTATTACATTAAATATGATCCATCATACAAATTATATATTATGCAAATATGTATCATCCTACCATGCCATAAAACATGAAATGGCATATTTATGTAAGCACCACTGCTAAATATTTTATATTTTATTATTTTTTATATATAAATATTTTTTAAATAAAAAATATAGGCTTGCAAGCTTGCAAACAAGAATTATTTGGCTCGAACTCGAACACTTTTCAAATCAACTCGCTAGCGTGACGAGTTGGCTCAATTCATTTGCAACTTACCCTAGTATCATATTTGGAAATAATTGTCATATGTCTTTGTTTGAATCTCTCGATGACAATATTTTGTATGATACCAAGTATTGTTACACTTTGTAAGAGTTACAGTTCTTAAAGCAGTTTTATAAATTTGTAATTCATCAATGTATATTAATTGGCTAGAATAATCTAATATTTTATTGACTAAGTCAAAATTTGAAAAGTAATTAATCATAAAAGGTATTTATTAGTTTGTAGAGACAATAATCTAAACTAAAAGTTGATGATGATTCTAGACACAAGTTCAACGATTACCATAATTTTGAGTAAAATTTTCAAATGCATCAAATTAAAAGTCTAACCCAATTCAAAATAAGACATGGGTTTTACCAATCCACTCATTCGCGTCAAGTCAACTTTTCAATCACAGTAAATCAGACGTGCTATGGTTCTATTCTAGAAGTGCAGATGAGTCGAGTCAAATTCGAATTTAACAGGTTCAAGCTTTGCTCGTTTATTAATTTACGAACTCGAACTCAAGCCGAGTTTGGTCGAGCCTAAAAAGCCAAGTTCAAGCTCAGCTCGTTGGAATAAATGAATACTCGGCGAGCCTTATCGAACTTGACTTGATAAAACTTATCATAGAAAAGGAGAAAAGCTCAATTTGATAAGCTCGGATGAACTCAAACTCAAGCTCATATTGATTTGAATTAACTAGAGTTCATTTAAACTCAAAACAAAATCTATAATTATAAATTTTTTTAGATAATTTTGTTCTACGTTTTTCTAAAAATAAAAAATTAAATTATTATTATTGTTGTTGTTGTTATTTTCTTATCTTTATAGATTTTATTATATTGATCTAGATTATAATTATATATATGTATATATATAATAAAAAAATTCATTTAGGCCCGCGAACTTTTGGGGCCGAATATTATTGAACTCGACTTAAGCTTGAAAAGATCAAGTTGAATATGAGCTTTCATTAAGTCAAGTTTGAACCGTTCGCGAATCGTTTCATCTCGTTTGCAACCCTACTCCGTTCGATGTTGTGTCAACTTATAAAATTGTGATTTTTTTAATAATACTAGCATCTCACTCATAGTTCCACCGTGCATAACCCTTTTTTGTTAAAAAAATGAATTTTTCAAAAAAATATAAATTGCAGTCTATTTTCAAACTACAAAAATATAGATTAACTCAGAAAAAAAATGAAGGCAATCAAAGAATCTTGAATAGTACTTGTCAATAAAATAATATTGATTAATTAAAAATAATATAAAAATAGATTTCTAAATCTATGTGAAAAAATTCCCAATAATATTTTTCTAATAATTAATTTTTAAATTTAAATGATGAGCAAAATAATTCAATGTAAAATTTTCAAATTTAAATTCAAATGATGAGCAAAATCTAGCAAAATTCCCAGTCGTATTGTCTCATCCAAGCAGAGAACTTCCTTCGTTTCTATATTTGAATTTTGTTGTGGTCCAACCTATACATTTATTCATAACATTTGGCTGTCACTCGTGTCGTGTGCAGATTTGGTACTTAGTGAAAGTGCTCTGCAGATCATAACAATATATATATATATATATATATAAGCTGAAACTTAAAAATTAAGAAACTGATAATGATTAATTTATCAAATTCACATGAATTTGACAAATGTGATACGGGATTTAAAATCCAATCAAACATTCTTTTAGATTAGTATAGTATAGTATAGTAGAAAGAAAGGGAAGTGGAAAGATTATATAAACTCATACAGACTAATTTTATTTGAAGGGGTGCATTAGAATCCAACAGCGGAGGTGATAAATGATAATCAAAATTTAATTTCAAACCTCTTAAAGAGAAAAGAATGCGTGAGTACCTTCCAAACATGTACAATTTCGACGAGACCACATTAAAATTATTAATAAATGACGTAAAATTACTAATCAACAACTAAATGATAATTTAAATGTCGCAATATCTCTTATCGAATGGTGAAATGGTAAGTCTAATAAAATTCAATGTTAAATTTTGATTCTAGACAACTTTAACCAAAAGTACCAATATGTTGACAAATAAGTGATAGGAAAAACACCACAAAGTGTGTGTGATTTGAAATGGTGAGTGAGGCTATAGAAGAGCCTTTGTGTAACTTTTCAAGACAACTGTAATATAATTATACCCATAATTTTATGGGATGTCAACGCTACATTTTATGGGTAAATTTGAGTTACTCAAAAATTGGTACCACAATTATCCAATTTTAAATTCTTGACATATCTATTCTTAACAAAAATTGATTACTCACCGGGTTTCTTAATATTTCAATATTATTTAGGAATAAAAGTTGAAAAACACGACAAAAATATTGAGATAACTGTCACTTGTATGTTAAAAATGCCTTTCTTTTTATTATAATATAGATAAAATGATGATGTAAAATAATTTTAATTTAAATAATAATATTTTATATTTCTCATTTATAAGAATAGAAAAGAGAGAAAAATTAATGTATGGTAAGCAGACAAAGTAGAAGTAGCTTATGATGCAACTATGATTGTACATACCTCATATGAGGGATGCATAAATGTATTTAATCTAAACCGTTGGATTTAAAATGAGAGATCATAACTTTTAATTATGATTAGTTGGTAACATAATAAAGTAAAGTACATTTAATCTGCTATTGTATAAGCAATTGATGGTGAATTTCGCATGTGCGTTGAGGGTGCATTATAATAAATTAATTGTTACTAATAATAATATTTGATTTATTTTTGGCTCCATCCCATTAATGACGTGCCTGAATTTATATTAATAAAATAATTACATAATTTTTGGCTCTATCCCATTAATAAAACCATTTTAGGAAAAGTGCCAGAATTTATTCTCAATTGAAATTCTTCAAATCAATTCAAAATTCTAGCTATATTATTATAATATCTTGAATAAATATATTGGCTAATACAAATCCATATTTATATTTTAAGATTGTTTAGAGAATTTATTTTCATATTAGTTAAATTCTACAAATAAAAATTAATAAAAAAATTAAGTGATGAATAATAAAATTGCCCTTTATGAAAAATATATTCAAAATATTTATATCTTTATATATAAAAATATGCATATATATATATATATGAATGTATAGTATACGTTATATCTATAGATGCATACAATATATATACATAGGTACATATATATATATATATATATATTTGTAAATACAACCCACCCCAACTCCCATGACCCCAAATCCTGGGGCCACGACCAGTGGCTATCGCTGAGCCACTGACCATGACTGGTGGATGCCCCTGGGGGAAGGGGGTAGCCAAGTGTAGAAGTGTGTTGGGGTGGGGGTGGCCGACTTGCCGATTTAGAAGAAAGAAGATATTTTTTATTTTTTAATTTATTTATTCATTTTTTAATGAAAAATAAATTTAAATTAAGTTAAATATATATATATATATTTATAATATTATTAAGTATATAATCTAAAGTTATTAAAATTATATTATCTGAAATAATAAATTTAAATTTTTCTTGTTTTAAAGTTTTTTACTTATTAACTAAATTTAGTTAAACTGTTTTAAATATTTCTATTTAATATTATTGAGTATACAAGTTAAAATTATTACAATTATATGCTAGAATGATTGTTTTAGATTTTTTTTATGGTTTTTAATTTTATATCTTAAATTATAAATAAATTCAACTAAATTTATTTATATTATTTTGGACATATTTATTATTTAACATTATAGAGTGTATAATTTAAAATTATTAAATTATATTATTTAAGATAATAGATTTTTATTTTTTTATTTTTTTTATTTTAACTTTTTTGGGGGGAAACATTTAGCAAGAATTAGATGTATTAAGAATTTAAAATACAAAGCAATGACTTGTTGTGGAATTAATAACAACTTCTTGTTAAAGACATGTGTTATGTAATTTGAAGGTAATCATATGAGTGAAGTATAATGTCACCTAACCATAATGTAATTATGAAAAAGGGGTGGTTGGTATAGGATAACGATTTATCTATACTATTAATGAAGAGTTTAC
>JACGDI010005381.1:1200183-1223454 GCA_014898725.1 Jacaranda copaia
TTTTTTTTTTCCTTCAAATTCCTATGTCTATATAACATAACTACTATTTCACTACCCTCCCCCTCCCATCACTACTATTACATAATAATTCCATAAAGATTATATGTATACATATTTCTATTTTTCTCAACTTCTTCATACTAGTATGATTTCTTTCATTTAAATTATTTTTTATTTTTATTTATATTTTTTTTCCAAGATGCATAAATGAGTTTAGCATTGACAATAATTGATTGATTTTTTCTCTCTATTATAGCAGTTATTTTCAAGTCATTTGAATAATATTAATTTTTATTTTTATTAAATGCACATGTATTGAGTGTATACCAATTGCTAGTTTTGATTATAAAAAACAATAATTAAGTCTTGTGTGGCATGTTTAATACATGATGTAAAAAAAACAAAAAAAACAAAAAAATGTGATACCAAACAAAGCCCATGACTTAAATAATAAACACGTTTTGACTAATCCATTTAGCGGTTGGATTAACAAGGAGTTTGTTGCTTTTTTTTTTTAATCAGTGCTTATGTTTAATAATTAAAGTACAATAGCTAAATTTCATCAAAATTAGTGCTATTATTTCCTAAATTGTCCCTTCAACTTTTCCTCTCTCCCTTTTAAGTTTCAACACGACACTTTCACAGCATTTTATCTTTTGCCACTTTTGTTTTTGTCATCCATAGAGTATGGAAGGAGACTTATCTATTTTTATTAGTTCATTGTATTAATTTTTCAAAATTATGAAATTTTAATATCATAATATGCATCACTTTTTTTTATAATTATAGAATATTTTTTTGAAGATTAATTAAATTATTCAAAATTAGATTCATATCACAACGTGACACCATCGCATTTCAGACTTTCTAGTTGTCATAATACGTACCTTTGAGTAATTATTTAACTGATTCATTCCATCATGAATAATTTTTACTTAAAAGAGAATAAAGGTCCTGGAGCTTTTAAAGTAAAGTATGATGCGCGCGCAATGTTCGGATTTGGTCTAATCTCAATGGCCTCTCAAATTTGACACCATGAGAAGCATCAAGTTATTGGTGGGCATGACTTTGCCACGTGGCTTAAGGCGAAAAATAGAGGAAATTGCCCCCACCTATAAAACCATCACCATCCCAATAAAAGAAGTGGGGGTCAAAAAGTCGTGCAATATGTTAATTTTTAATATTCTATTTGTTTGTTTGTCAAATGTCCAAAATATCGACTTGGAAAATGAAATAACTGAACCGAATCACCTAATATATTTCAGATAAAATCTCAAATGCAATGTCACTCGTGATAATATTTGAATTGTAGACTGAATTTTTTATAAGAACTCCCTCTATAATATTTTGCAGAAGATCTTTTTTAAGATCAAATTTGTTGGGAATTAGATTAAAAAAAGAACTTCAATTATTATTTCTTTTTTATTTTCAATGTGTCCTAATTTTTTAGAATTAGTCACTTCAATATTTTTTTTATGGTTGTATTGGTGCCCAAAGGAATGAACCAAACTCAATGACAATATATGATCAATAATGCTTGTACTCAATGTATCTCCAAACACATATCTATGCATGTAGAAATTGTGGGATACAAATTTTCTCCACTGGGAACATTAGGAATCTTATCTAATTCAGCCCAAAGCCATTGGCTTCTTGCTCATGTGGGCACCATTTGTTTTTTGGCAAGATGCATTTTTTCTTCTTCCTTTTTACCTCCCACAGATCAAGAAACAAAAGGGCAGGGCACCCATAAATTAATAGTATTTTCTTTTCCAATCACAGATTAAGGTCTGTTTTTCCTTTTTTATAGATTGAAGCATATTCCTGTGGTCTTCACATATCACTTTGTATATTATCTTTTACACCGTTGTCTCCTAAAGCAAAATCACATCATTTTCACGTTACTATCATGCTATATATAATTTAGTTTCATTGTCTTGCTTTTGTGTATGGAGTGACCACTTTCACCTCTCGTTGATGTATGTGCTCACGATATCTAAGTATACTAAATATCTAAGTTCAACATTCCATGTGTATATACAAATTATAGATAACAATATTAACATTTGAAATATTTTAGGTAAATTTGACTTTGCCGTAAGTAATTAAGTCAACAGTGGAAATTAACAAGTTAAAATACCACAGGGCAAATAAACTTATTAATTGAACAATTAGATACGTATGAATCGAGAAGAATATCAACAACATCAATTTTGATACTTAAAATGAAATTTAGAGGAGCAGATAGGATAAGGTATCCTAATTAATAGCTTTAGCCATAAATGATAAAAATTAGGTATTACGTGTCTCTACTCGTGCAGTGTTGTAGCTAACGTGTTAATGTACAAAATAAATATGACTCTATTTATTATGTGATTATTTTCAATTATTACAATAAATTAATAATGTATAAAGTATGGATTCAATTATTGCATATATTTTGAAAGGTAACCAAAAATAATTTAGTTTGTTATCTTTTAGTAGTTAATGACAACTTCTTAATTATATTTTTTTAACTTGACAAGTATAATTTAATTTTATGTATTTCAAATATGTTAGGAGATAATTAAAGTACATTCCGAGATAAAACTAACCAATGTCAATTCCATGAATTTTCCCCATTTTATTAGGACCTTCAATTAATACATTTTTCAAGAAATTTTGTTATCTACTTGTATATAGTGAGAAAAATGAATAAGAAATCTATGGTAATGGTAATAAATTTACGGATACTCTATTCTAGATGTTTTATTTTTTTATTCCATTATATATATAATGTACATAATTTATAATAAAATATTCTCAAAAAATACCTAATTAATATACTTTAAATATATTCATAACGTTGAATAAAATAGAACATTGATCGAAATGGAAATCTAAGGTCCCGTTTGTTTCTATTTTCAAACTTAATTTTCATATTTTTTACTATTTAACAATGAAAAATATATCAGTTTATGCATATTTTCATTTTTGTTTTCAAAACACATATTCTCGAATAACTTATATATCTTCTCTCAATAATTTATATATTTTCTCTTTCTATTGTTATTATTACTATTCCTTTCCACCTATAATTTATTGAATCCAATATAATCATTACTTTTCCAATAATATATTTAAATATAAATTTATTTTTTATTTGTTAACTAATTTTTCAAAATTTGAAAATTATAAAAGTTAAAAATGAGAATGGAAATAAAACCACGGGCCCTAAACTGCTCGGTGCATGGCCTGGTTCAATGAATTTATGACAGACCTAGAGCCGTACCTTGGACTCCTAAAGACAAATGAATTTTGAGTTGGGCCTGTGCTAGGTTTGAACTCAAGTTGAGTTTTTGATCTTGGTCACATGGTTCCTAAGGTTTCACACGTTGCCCAAATCCAAAAACAATTAACTCTAGAAAAATCAACAAGGATACTTTATTAGTTGGTGCCTTTTCCTGTCTTATTATAATTATGGAAGTGTAATAGGAAATCGAAGTTCAACATGATTAAGCATAGTTGTAATTCAGTCGAGTTAGCTTATAAATCTTACAAGTCCAATTTAGGTTTGATTTGCTCAAGTCAAATAAAATTGATAATTTGAGATAGATCTTTGTTTTGAGTTTACACTCGTGAATCAATATAGTTTAATAGTATTTTTAATTTATTAATAAATACATATTATTATTATTATTATTTTATGTCTAGTTTGGATTTGAGCTGACATTTGTTCAAAACTTATTTGAAAAGTCGAGTTTAATCAAGTTGAATTGATCCGAACTTGAGTCTTTATTGAGTTGAGCTCGAACTCAAAAGATTAGTCTTGTCGAATTCAAGCTTAATATGTAAATTTTAAATTTAAGTTCTAGTTTGAGTTTGAAATTTTTTTACAAACTCAATTAACTCAACTTGACTCATTTTCATCTCTAATTTAGGGGATTTCTTGCAGTATGCTTATAAAAACCTTTTGCGGGCTTACTAAAATGTTAATCACATCAAAAAAGAAAAGATGATGAATTTACTCAATAGTTCGCAATAGTAAATCGAATTTTGAGGCAAAATTAAAACATAGAGAATCTCAAAAATTTCAAATTTGGAGTATCGCACTAAAATTATACAATATAGTAGGAATAAAATCATCATATGCTAGATCCAATCAAAACTACTTTAAAAGAGCAGAACATACCAGAACCGGAACCACACTACTGGACAATTTCACAGTCCAGTCCACTGGACTCTTGGCCCATTACCCATGGGCTAGCTCAACGTTAACTGGCTTCTCGAGACTGCGCAAACCCATAGTCCTACGCTTCTAGTTCTAGATTCTGGAAATATAAAATCAAAATATTAAGTTTTTCTTTCTTTCTTTTTTCTTTTTTCCCTTCTGTATGGATTATTTATTTGCAAATTTTGACCAGTTGATTGATACTTTTTTTTTTCTTTTTCCAAACGAAGCTCGTTCTTAATATTATGAAATGGGGTGCAGATTTTTTGAAGACATGGTGGAAAGCTCTTAATAATTTTTAAAAAGTATTTTTTTTAAACTCCCAAAAATAAGGGGAAAAAATAGAAAATATCCTAGTAAATGAATTAATTCTGCACACCATAATCTTGAAATATAGACGTCGAAAAGTTCCGTTCTACCAGATTTTGAAAAATCTTTCTTTATTTCTGGTAGTACAATAGAAGAGATCCAATCATGAGTACAAACCTGTACTAGTCAAAGTACAGATTTAAAAGAAACGCATGTACATTTTATCCAAGTACCAGGGGGTAGTACAATCAAACCTAAGGTTTGTGCTTTCTATATAACCCAAGAAATTCATCATCATTAATTGTCATAAAACATAGGTTTAAATAATTGAGAATTAGTGAAGAAGTCCATCAGGGGCGTCATGAGACCACATGATATTATATTTTTATAAAGAAATCGTGTGTTCTCAGGTCGCCCCTGTAGGACTACTCTTTACTAAATCAACAAAAAAATATGATCAAATTTTGAATTATTAATGAATGTTATTTGTAGTTGATTGAACCACTTTCTTATTCATGAGGTATGAAGTCGTATTTTTTATTTATTTATTTATTTACTTTTTTGTGCCAAATGTTTGCGCTTATTATCTTGGTATTAACCTAACTTACCCGGTTCGCATGCGTAAATTTGTAAAATTTGTGAATTTTACTTATGGTGTCCCACTAAAGCGTACAAAAAAATATTAATTAGGTTACCAAATGAAACAAGAGAAAATGATACAAAAATAATTTGCTACCTTAAAATTATGAAAAAATCATGGAATAGGTTAGGTGGTGAAAAATCATGTATCTTAATATTGTGAAAACGAAAAGGATACAAAAGTAATTCACTCCATGAGGCTAACCCAAGAGTACTTATCTGGCAAAAATGAACGAAAAACATATCGGTGGACACTCTTTATTTTATTCGGGAAGATTATTAAAGACCCATAAAACTACACACACACACACACACAAAACTATGTTTGCAAATATGAAAGCATCAAATTTATTTATTAGATAAAAATGTATTAGCTAGTTTGCGACGCTCCTTTTACTCCATAGGAGAAAAATTGGGGGAAATTAAACATGTGAAAATCAAAACGAAGACACAAAATTAGATGAAAATGTATCGATTAAAGCTTGACAATTAATAAAACACTAAGAATAATCTACTGAATACACATGAAGACAGAGGATACAATGATTTCCAGTTTTGAAAAGGCGATAACCAATATTGGATATCAATTAGGCCTAAAAAAACAACTAAAGCATGTTACTGTCTTCTTCTTTTCCACCTCCTTCTTTTTGCTCTGCGCAGACAACCATACAAGATTAGTTTTCAATAATAAAGTTAACATACTTATTATAGATTTCAAATATTAAATATTTTAATTTTTAATTTTTTTAAATGAGTTGGATTATTTATAATTGTTTTTATTGAGTTCAAATCTTATAACCTCTCATTCACGTTACACACACACACACACACACACGACTATATATTAGGTTAGGTTTGGAATATAGAATATCGTCCGCAAACAGTGACATGTTAGTCGTATTAAATATGAAACGTTAATTACATTTATTTCCCTTTGAAATAGTTTAAATACCGACTCTTCTCATTCCCTTTGAATAATTAGAAAACATCTCCTAAGTTTGCTCCATTAAAAATTTTCAAATGAGTCATGAATTAATCGTGTTGTTTTAACGTAAAAAATTAAAGAAATTTTGAGATCATCATTTACCCCTAAGTTGTTTGGTAATGTATTTGCTATTAATAAAGCTTCAACCCCCTTTTTTTAGTAATTTTTTCGAGTAATGTGTGGAAACTTGCGTTACTATGTCAGTTAGTATGGAAGTGATTAAACGAGGGACAAGTTCTTTAAAAAAGATAAAAAGAAAAAAGGTGGTTTTGAGGTCATAAATAAAATCATAAACTAAACCTAATTTTGATACAATTTATCTATCGAATCACAAAAGGATGTTAGACCCTCTTTCGAGAATGGAAAAATATAAAAAATATCTTTATTTTTATATTTTAATTCTTTTAACTATAACTTTTGCAATTAATACTATTTTGAATCCGCCTATTCTATATTCATTATTACTATTTTAGTATAATTTTTTATTTTTATTTGTATAGAAATTTAAATTGATATATTAGAATTATTTTAAAATATAATTTTATATAAATAAATAAATAAATAAATATTTTTATTTATTTTATATTATAAAAATTTTAGCATACAGAATATGCCAACATCGCCACCTATGCATCCATAGCAACGTCTCAAGGTGAAGCGCTCAAAGAATAGCTTGTTGCAGGGCACGGGAGAGTCCCGCCAGACGCCTCATGTCCTTTAACACATCATGGGTCTCCGGGTATATATTATTGGATTTAATTACTTTAAAATTCCTAAATTACCTCAAAGTGTAGGATTTTATTTGCCATTATTTTGGTCGTTTTGGAAAAAATATTTTAAAAGAATATATTTTGATGAGTGCAGTTGAAGAATAAAATTTATGATTGATTTTCTTTGGGGGTGGTTGGACATTATTTGAGAGAAATTGTGTATTTAATTTTATTTTAAGAGGAGGTATTTTTTATTGGAGATATTAGAACAGTATATTTTGGATTAATAGGGAGAAAATATATATATTTTCATGTTAATCTTTTTAGTATATATAATTATAACAAGTGACACATATATGATTAATTATTGGAGGTAACCGGAATAAGATTGATTGGTTGGAGGCATTTTGGGAAGAATAACAAGTGAATCCTGTGACCTCAAGAAAAATATCAAATATTTAATTTTGTTTCCTGGATTGGAAAAATGTTTCGGGAAAATGGAAGCGAACAAATCCCAAATGTCACCCTCCTTCTCTCCCATCGATCTTTCTTCCCAGTGCCTCTCTTTCTTTTTTATATCTGTCTTTCGCTTTCATTTCCTGTTGCTCAGTCTGCCAGCCTCCATCACTTCCTCATTTTCCCCAGGAAGAAAAGCAAGAATTGTGAAAATAAGAGACAGAGAGAGAAAAGGATGGGCAAAATAAATTTAAAAAAAAAAAAAAAAAAGGAAAGAGAAGAATAAGAGCAAAAGGAAAAAAGAAAATGAGGGTTTTTTTTTTTGTTTCCATTCAAGGGTTTATATTTTTAAAACAATATTTCATTACATTTTTCATCTGAATATTGCATTTATGCCTTCTCTAAGTTTCAAATTAAGCAAAATATTAGCCAAGTTAAGATCAGAAGCAAAACAAAAATTTCACTAAATAATTATAAAGAAAATTTATTTATTCTAAAGAGGAGGTTATTATAGATTAATTGAGAATGTGTAATGTATATCCTCTGTAATATTTTTTTAATATTATAAACTTTTAAATAGGACGATCATTCAATAGTATTTAATGCAACACTTTGGCATTGTGATGATCCATGTGCTTCTAAGTTTAGACCAAGGGGATATGGATCAACAGACAATGCCAAAATATGAATTTCAAGACATACATATAATGATGATAAAAAAAAATGCATGCAAAAAATATGAATCAAGGAAAATGAGATATATATTACCAGGCCGGAGTAGTCGTCAGTGTGGTGTTTGGCGGCGAGGAATTCCCGTTCGTTCCCAAGGCTTTGGCAAGTCACCACCTCATTTTTGTGCTTCTTCCTGTTAGCACGAGCTTGTGAAAACACAACCGAGTAATTAGTTTCATCCCTCGTCTTTCCATCCCACCCGCCAAATTGAGGCACAGACATCCGGGTTTTCTGGCATAACAGGCGAGAGTTGATATGTGATTAGTCAGAAGCATAATTTTTGAAATTCGACTGTGAACAATAAATAATGCAGATGATGTTGTTGCAACTGCATCAGTCAACATCCCCTTGGTCGAGAAGCAAGTTGACTAATGCATCATGAGTAATACAGGTAAAAACTGATGATAAGATATGCATCAGTATGTAAGAGGGTTTAAGCGTATAAAATTAACTCCACGTAACTCGAGTTTTACAATATCACAAGCTAGCAAAATGGAAAGGGTTTCAAATAAGGGTCCGTGCATTGTCGTTGTGGAAATGAGGTAAAATGCTGATGAAGTAATTTTAATACTGGATAAAAAAAAATTGAACTGTACTTGTCAAATCTGATCAAACGAACCATAGTTTTGAAAATAAATTATGGATATAGATTGAAAAAAATTGTTTGTTTTAATTTTGAATTGAAAACTTTAAAACATACTATAACGTTGAAAAATATACACAACAAAACGCCCCAAGAATAGCAGTAATGCATCTTGGAGTTTTAGGAAAATAATGAATGACTTAAACAGTGTCTTTTATTCATTATAATAGAAAATATTAGAAAGATACAAAAATATTGTACATAAAATGTTGGGTCTACGACAAGCATAGGATAGATCAAGAGAGGTATAGATTTTAAAAATAAAATAAAAGTTGGTTAATTGAAAGCTGAAACTAATGCAGGGAATGAAAAAAAAACAAAAAAAGGCGAGGAAGAAGAAAGAAACAAGAAAAAAAGAGGCAGTAGTCCGGATGCAGAATTTTGATGAAAAATTTGTGGAATAATAGTGTTTTGACTTACCCCCCTCAACCTCAAGTCCTCCATGGCAGGAGAAAACACGAGTGGAGAGGAAAGGGTGGGAATATTAAATTAATGTAATGAATTTAGAATCCCAACCCCTCCAACTCTGAAGAATTTAAAGACAAAGAGGCTCTCCGCATATATATATTTACGCCAACCAACTCACTTCGAACCATACAAAATGGAGGCCCCTCCTTGAATCTCTCTTGTCGTTGTTAAAATGATCGACTTTTAGGTTAATATTTTTTTAAAAAATAATTTTTATTCTCCTAAGAATAAAATTAAGTAATATACATCATATTAAAAAAAAATTATGTAATAATATAAAAGCTTAACCCAACACTCTTAATCTGTCAAAAACATTATAAGAAAAGAGTTTATATTGAAATTCATCTCTTCCAAAATAAAATTAAATATTTTTTTCGCGCACTTCTCAAATTCACTATTAAAATATATTTATGACGTTGTGTTCCCCCCTCCCCTCCCTCTTATGTGGGATGCTTGAGAGGGTAAGTGGATCTTTTTGATTGATCCAAAAAGGAACTTTCGAGCTAAATAACAATAGTGGTGATAGTGTAGATTTTGATGAGGTAGGGAAGCTATGAAGATTCAAATTGAATTCTTCGAGCTAGGTGCATTGACCAGTAAAACTGAGCAAATGTTAGACTCGCTGAGGTGCCCTCGGCCAAGGCTCTTCGATGCTTAAGTTAATACTGAGTTGGTTTAATAGAAAAAAGTAGGTACAAAGGCCTAAGTGAGTGTGAAGATTGTGTACCTGAGACCAGATTTTGATTCAGATATTTATAGGTGCCAAGGCAAGGCTCGAATTTACCTTTATGCTCTGCCCTAAGTGACACTTGTGTCTTTGCTTGAGGGGGCATATAGGTCCTTTAGAGTTCCCAACCGACTTGACGTACTTTTAATGAATAGTACCCAGTGGTGGCAGGAGGTGGTATGGCACGTATTTCTGAATTTAATGAGGATTGGGCCCTTGGGGGATAGCATTAAATGCAGCGGATTCTGCATTACGCCAACTTTGCTATGCATTCAATTGGGCGTGCTCGGCTCAGGCACCGACCTTTCATCTCAAGCAGATTTAGTTGATTCTTCATATCCACTAATATAGTCGAAGGTCAGTTGAATTTATTGGTCCTAAGCCAGTTGAGTCCACTCAACCTGCTCGCTATCGGCTAGTGGACCTTTCACTTTGTTTCCCATTTTATGTGGTCAAGAACCTCGTCAATATTTCCTTACACATCATGAGTCTCCCCACTCCACAAGTTTTGACTACTCGTGGTAAAGAGCTCAGAGAGTACCCTAGTTGATATTCTAGGAAGGCTTATGGTATCCATAACCAGCAACTAACTATTTAATTCTTTGATAATCAATTGTTGTGCAATGGCACGCATGCCCCCAAACATGCACTATTTGTTCTATGTGTGGCCATTTTCACTTTCAACACATGCAGAATTCTCCCAATACTCTTTGCACCAGGTCAATCCTTTAAGCTCGAGATTGAGTCACAAGCACTTTCATTCTTAGAGCCTACTAATCTTAGGTGATTTCGCTTTCCTTCTTCACATTCGATCTCTTTTTCTTTTCTTTCTTTTTTCAATCTTCAATGAGTTCTATGAGTGATAATGAGATCGATAGAGTTAATAGAGATAGTAGGGTTTAGGTCGAGGATGAACATAGTCCCAACGAGTCCAAGCACATCAACAATGTCAATTCTAACAAAATGAGTGAAGTCGAGGTCAATATAGATGGAATAAGGCAGGTTAGGTGAAGTTTGCAAAGGCATTAGTCAATGAAGGTGAGTTGATCCACAAGACTTGGGGGGTAAAGGTTAGGTTGGTCCTTTTGATGTTAGTTCACCTAGGTTGATAGAGGAGTCAACTAGTTTAGGTAAGGTGATACTCGTTGTTAGTCTGGAGGCTAGGCTTTTAGCTTATGCCAAGAGACGGACCTCTTACAAACTTAAGTTTCTCATGTCGAAACCAAGTCTACCATCAAAACAACCAAGCTTAAATATGCCCAAAGATAATTCCAAATCCCCTGAATATGAAACCATTTAACTCAAACCTTATGAATGAATGTAACAAGCCCCTGAGAACAGCTTCAATTATGCCGCTCTTCAATGTAGTTTTAGGTTTCCCATTGCTTGGAAGTCAAGGCCATCCTTAATGGTATTGGGATATGTTTGACCCAATTGCTCCATAATGTTTTCTCCTTGATTTATACTTTTATTATTTTAATGAGGTGTTATCACCAAAAATAGTCTTTCACCAACTTTTCCTCCCTTTCCACATGCTTTTGTTGAGTAAATTGATCACCACATCAAACGTGAGTTTCTACTATATCATGCTCAACCTAGAAGGAAAGTCTTAAACCTAAACTCCTCTTCCTATGGGAAAGTTTGGAAAAGTAAGTGGTTCTACATGAGGGCCTCCAAGGGCAAGAGTATCTGAGCTCCAAGAGGTAATTTGAGCGGAAAGGGTTTACCATATTGGGATAATAGGTTTGTCCAATACCTAGTCTAGGAGGATCCTATTGATGTCTTTAAATTGGTGATAGAACTAGTGCTGGCCTTAGCTAGCCTTTCTTCAAGTTGGTTGACTATGATACCAAATTGGGGGCTCGATAGATATTTTTATCTTTTCTTGATCTTTTCTACACTCTTTATTGTGTTTTTGATTGGTCTCTTTCTTGGTGATAAGAAGCTTGCTGCTATCCATTCAAGCTATTTCTCCATTACAACCCAACTCTCAAAGTCAAAGTTGTCTTCATTGGCCATTTCTCCTGCTACACCCTCCAGTCGACCACAATAAATCCCTCAACCTCATAGTGCTAGTAGGGGGGTCAAAAACACCATCAGCTCCAAAGCCAACAATCTAGTCGAAGTAGCCCTTAAAAATGGTAGGATTGGTGGTGTCTCCCGTCAAGAAGTTAACTGCCCAAGATAAAAGAAGGGACCCACTATTCAAGAAAGCTTCTATGATTGAAGTTAAGGTTGAGACATTAAAGAACTTGCTAGTAAACCCATTTGGGGTGGCGACATTTGAGGAGCCATATTTGGGTTTGACTAGGGTAGCATAAATAATGATATTTCTATGATACATGAGGGGATTGAGGGCCTAATTACTTGGGCTCTCATGTATGTGGTATTTTCAAGCTTGATTAAGAAAAGATATCAACCATTAGGGTTGAGAAAGTTTTGAAGCAATTAGGTTATCATGCCAAAATGGTAAGAATTGATTGTATACGTTCACGAATGTCTTGTTTCAACTTTCTAATCATCTTCTTCTGACTACAACTTCTCAAGATCTTGCAAATAAGCTAGTTCAATTGGAACTTGTACAGTAGGTACAAATATGCTACGTTAGCCCGCAACATTTGGAAAAAGTAGTTTGAAAGCATAAAGAGACATGATTGAGGCCTTTAGAGAAAAGGTTAAGAACCTACAGTCTTACAAGACTCTCATTGAGGACTTAAGGCATGAGAATGCCAGCATAAAGGTTGACGATGATCAGAAAAGAACGATCATCATGATCGAGAATAGCAAGCTTAGTGCTAAGGTGCTTGAGCTTCAGCAGGAAGTCTTGGATGTGCAGGATAAGGGCTACCACAAGGGATTTTGAAATGGGAGGTTAGCTATAGATGACAATTTAACCTTGCCATTTTTCATTGAGAAGCTCTACAAAAAGTTCATATGGAGTTTAGTGTTTGATGATTATTATTGCATTATGGGGGCAAACAACCAGAAGTTTAGGATTGAGTTTGTGCCTAGCTAAAAATACTATAGGTCAACTTTGATGAGTTGATGCTGAGCCTAAGCCTTGATGATAATTTCGGCCTTTCTCCTTGGATGGTGAAGAAGCTATTGCCTTGCAGAGCATGGCTGATCATCAATTTGAATTTTTGATCCCTATTGTGTATGAATTGTTGATGCTGCCTTAAGGAATGTTGGACCCCTCCAACCAAAGATCCCTTCACTATTAAAGTCGATACAATCATGCCCTTAACCTTTGTTCTCTCTTTCTTAAGCTCTATGGTTGGTCCTGCCGATGTCAACCCTCCTGTCACTCTAAGTGATACCTCTACTACTGCTAGTCCATCAATTGCTCATGGAGGTACCTCAACCTCTAAGATTTGGAGCTTCAATATTTTTAGGTTTTTGCTTATTTCCTGCTGACATTAGGTGACTTTTTGATGTATTTTTCTATTTTTTTTGAAACTTTTCTATTTTTGCCATATTTTTCTAATAGATGTTTGGTCGATTCAATTAATGAAATTTTCTTTGTTTAATTATCAACACGTTTTTTTATTTTTATTTTTATCTACTTTGTGAATTTCAATCCCAAGTTTATTGCTTAAATTCCAAGTTGTGCTCATAGCCTTGACTTCGAGGTACTCCACTTCTCCCTCGGCTTACTTGATGAGTGGTGTTTGCTGGAATGTTGAGGAAGCAGTGTTATGGTTTTTATGTTGACACTAGGAGAAGTTTGCTATGCTCAATCATAAGGGTCGATTGATTTTAGAGTGTGATGTTTAAGTATTATTATTTTATGGTTGACTATGGCTGATCATGTTAACTAAAACAAGAACTGTGATTTTTTATATGACCATTGGTTATGATCGAGCATAATGAAGGAAATATAAGTTTTAAATCACATAATGATGTGTAGGTGATTTCTGGCTCACGTTTAATTAGAATTATCGCTACATAGGCGATTTAAAATTGAAAGTAACTTTAATTACATCAATCGTTACAAAGGTGATTCATGGTTGAAAATGACCTTGATTGCATTGATCACTATAGAGGCGATTTATGGTCGAAAATGACCTTAATTACAGATAAATCTTTCTAAAGTTTATCATGTTCCACATCTTTGGGAGTTCCATTCCTCACCCATCTACTAGTCGAGAGGCATTATGTTTTACGACATCAACAATCTTGGACCCTAGTTGGGGTTGAGTTTTTCAACATGTTTGGAGATGTCAACTCTCTTGAGAGCTAGGTCGCCAACCTAGAAGCTTCATGGTTTGACTTTCTTATTATAGGCTTGCACCATATACCCTTTGTAATACTGAATCCTGAGGTAAAATTGCTGTCTTTTTTCTACGAGCAAGTTGAGCTTTAGGGCCCTTGTCTCTCCATTCACCATCAGCTTATAGTTTAGCACTCTTGTTGTTTCTTAGATAGTTTCAACCAGAAGCATGGCATCAGACCTTTATATTAGGCTATACGAGGTCTTATTAATTGCCAACCTTAAAGTTGTACAATAAGCCTATAGCACTCAAAGGAGATCATCCATCCATTTACCATGTGCTCTTTGCAACCTTTTCTTGATTTTGACAACTATAATCAGTTATCTTGGCTATTGCTTCAACCTCAACCCATTTCATGAAATACTCAATTACTATGATGAGATATTTTTGTAAGCTGATGGTCGATAAAATGGTCGCATTATGTCAATGCTCCACTGGTCAAATGGCTATGAAATTTCGATGTTGACCATCAATGTTGTTGGTTAATGTGGAGTTTTGGCATAGAGTTGGCAGGACTCGCACCTAAAGCTGAAGTTGACAACATCTTTGGTCAATTTTGTGAGCTATGAAGTTGACATGCTTTAGCACTTTGTGAGCTAATACCCTGCCTCCTGAATGGTTTCCACAAACACCCTTATAGATATCACACATGACTTTCTTTACTTAAGTAAGATTTAAACAATGGAGCGGTAGTCCAAAGAAAGATTTCTTGAAAAGCCTACTGTCATCATCTAAAGTACATCTTGACAATCTAATTCGTAAGTAGTAGGTTGCTTTCTTGTCTTCAGGTAGTTTACCATAACAAAGGTACTTGATAATCTCATCCCGCCAACTTGCGATTGATTCCTTGACTGCTAAAATCTTAGAGATATGAGGTTTGAACTCCGATGTACGAGGAATATTCTACTAGAAAGGTGATTGTCTCTTAGCGAGTACCTAGGGTTGAATTGGCACGCTTAGAGAATGAGTATTCTCAGTCATTCTCTGACCTAGGTATCTTGCTAAGGGAGAATAATTGAAAACCTATTGCAAATTTTGAATAATCGCTAGATACTTGGTTATTGAGGCCTCATTGGCTTCATAGGTGTTAATAAACTAATCTGCAACCAGTTGTAAATTGGTCAACGCTACTAAATGTTGAACCCCTTGTGGAAGGGCCATTTTCATTCCAATGACAAGGGTTTCGTATCGGGTTCATTGTTAGTCATTGGGATGCTCAATTTTATCACGAGCTCAATCTCTATGCCATTAGGCACACATAACAGGACCCTGATCCCCTACCTAATGTAGTCACACTACTATTGACATGTAAAGTCCATGGGAGGGATATTTCATTTCCCCTGTTATTTGGCCAGATCTGCTCCACAAGAAAATTTGCCAGTGCTTGTGCCTTAATAGCTATTCTCAGTTCATAGCTGATGTCAAATTCTCCAAACTTAATAGCTTACTTTGTAAGTCACCCTAAGAATGAATTGATTACATCTGGGAAGACTGCTAAATAAAGGTATAATGTTTCCCCTAGGGTTAGTTTCGCTAATAGCGAAGGGTCGAACTAGTACTTATTAAGCTTAGTTAAGGCATGATCTCATTCTTCAATCCATTAAAACTATTAAACTTCACATAATATTGTGAAAAAATGGAGGCTTTTATCTGCCATCCTTGATATGAACCTACTAAATGCCTTCTAACCTCTGGACCTCTTATGCCGACCTAGGAAATGCAATATCCTATGTGGCTTATATCTTTTAGGGGCTTTAATCCCCCGCTAGCTGACTGTATACCCCAAGAGCTTCCTCTTAGACCCCAAATGTGCATTTAATTGGATTAAGCTTGAGGCCATACCTCTTCAAGATAAAGAAGGTATGCGCCAGTTTAGTTAAGTGGTCACTTTCATTAATGATCTTCACTATCATATCACTAACCTAAACCTCCATCAACTTATCAATCTCATCTTTGAACATCATGTTCATAAGTCATTGATAGGTCGCTCGACATTTTTAAGGCTGAAAGGTATGACCACATAGTAATATAATCCCATGGACACCACAAATGTGGTTTTATCTTAGTCTTCAGGGTCCTTAGAATTTTGGTAATACCTTTGGAATACATCCATCATGCTGAGTAGTGCACACCCTGCAGTCAAGTTGACAACTAAGTTGATACAAGGCAACGAATAGCGGTCCTTGGGGCCGCTTTTATTGAGATCGGTAAAATCATTCCAAATCCTCTACTTGCATTTGTTTGTTTTACAAGTTTGGTAGAGGGGTCGATGTACGATCACATTAAGGTTAATTCCCTATAAATTGGATGCTAACCAAGCAAACACACCCAAATTTTGGCAGAGAAAAATCATAGTGTACTTCTCTAAGTTGTTAGGTTCTAGTTCAATTATTTTATATTCTATGGTAGGTTCGACCTAGTGTCTGTTGCCTTGCATTGTCAAATGTCACTCCATGTTCGAAGATTGGTATGTTGAGCCCTAAATTTGGTATCAATTTTGGTATCTTTGACACCCTAGTGTCAACTAAGATTATGTATCACATCCAGTCCGTGGCATTGCACAACGCTTCTTCAGTCCCCATAAGGGTTGAGAACTTGACTTTAAGGTGGTATATGGATACAATGGCCTAAAAGTCATTAAACGTTGGTCAGCCTAAGATAGCATTATAAGTGAAAGAGAAATCTACCACTAGATACTTAATCATCATAGTTCGTCTTTTGGGGCCATTCCTAGTGAGGTTGTGACCTCGATTAATTTCAGAGGCACAATTTTCAATCCACAAAAATTGATCAATGGCATGTTGATTGGGTTAAAAATAAGCTTTCCTAATTCCAACTTCCTCAAATAAAAGATCACATTGGCTGAGCTATCGTTGTCGACAAACACCTTCTTGATCGCATAATTGGTTATCTCTGCTATGATTTCTACGGGGCAGTTAGGGTTGCTTTTAACATTTAGTATCAAAATGTGGTTCAAATTTTTCTCCCCAATTGTGATCATCTCTGTAGTGGTCAAGGCATGAAAGATTGGCTTTGCTTGATGGAAATTCTCCAAGGAACGATTTGAATTTTTTTCTTGAGGTCTTCATGTCACCCCTAACCAGTCCCCTAACTATCATGTTGATTACTCCTTGAATGGGTAGGGTGCCTTCATTAGGGCACGTCAAGTGTTGACCTCTCAGGGTGGGCTTTTAGACCTCTCTCTTCTTGGGGGATGGTCATTATCCTTACTTCATTTCACTACTTACTTTTCAGATATCATTGTTGAATCAGTCACACAATCTCATCCTGCAGCTGGAAATAGTTATTTGTATCATTTTTTTTTCACTTGTGGAAGTGGCAATACTCCTTGGAGTCCTTTATGCTTAGTTTGTTAGGCAGCTTTTAGATTTTTTAGGAGTTCATCATATGAAGTGGCCACTCGGATTTCCTTCCTCATTATGTTGAGGGGAGTGTAATAGGTTATATGTCTGATAAGGGATTGACATCCATCCTTATCAAAATTGTCTTCCCTTATTCGTTATTCTCATTCTATTTCTTATCTTTGTTCAGTTATCCATACTTGAGGCAACGCATGTCCTCTGGTACCATGTATTGATTTGTTAGGTTGAGCAAAGCCTCCATGGTGTGAGGTCTTTCCTGAGCCAAAGCTTTAGTTCGTTCCTCATGGCTTGAGCCTAGGAATAGAACATTAATGAAGAAGTTGATCCTTAGATTGTCAAATTTATGTTCTTCATTATTAAACCTTATGAAAATGTCTCTTAGTGACTCCATTTGTTTTATTTGACCAAATGGAGATGCATGTGCGGAAGCTTGCTATTGCACTTACTAGAGAACTAATGAAGGAACTAAAGTCACATATAGTGCCTTGGATCTAATAATTAAAACTTT
Source organism: Jacaranda copaia (assembly GCA_014898725.1). NCBI lineage: Eukaryota > Viridiplantae > Streptophyta > Magnoliopsida > Lamiales > Bignoniaceae > Jacaranda > Jacaranda copaia. The sequence continues at coordinate 1,218,228 of JACGDI010005381.1, forward strand.
AAAAATGGAATTGAAATAAGCTACCCATGATAACAAGGATTTAAACATGTTGTTGATTCAAATTTGGATAGAGAATTACCTTGATTTGCAAAAATCTAAGGAGAAATTGGAAGATCAATCCAACAACTTGAATCTGCTTTCCAGCAGCATAATAGAGATTGAGCAACTTTTGCCTAGTCTAAACTCCTCCAAAAAATTTGAAAATTTTCAAAAACATTCTAAACTCTTTGGTGAAGCTACTATAAAAAATTCAATTCAAAAAATCGAAGGGAGACTCCTGGAAAAATTTTTCAAAATCACTGCCTTGATAGTGAATCTCCAAAAGCAAGCAATCCAATTATTTTGTCTCTAATTGTTATGATCCACACACCAATGCCAGGTCCTAATCTCCTTAATATCAACTAAAAAGTAGCAAGGATATTTGTAAAGATGAAGGCTTGATTTGAGGTAGGAGAAAAAGAGAAGAAGTGAACCTTTAACACTTGAGGCCACACTTAAGAAATGGAGGAAAAATGGGAGAGAATCTAATTCTTCACAGTGGATGCAAGTGGCTGCCCCTCTCTCTCTCTCTCTATATATATATATATTTATATATAGAGTGAGGATGGTGTGATGCCAAGGTGGCATCACACCTTCCTCAAGGTGACTGCTAACTTGGCCTTGCAAGTTGGCAAGTTGCAATTCAAATTTGAATTTAAATTATGTGTGCATTTCAATTTCATTTGGAATCTAATTTTAAATTAATTAAAATGCCACACCAAATAAACCTTTTATTTGAATTTTCCCACCAAAATAGATTCTCCTCGTTAATTTAATTAATCAACCATTGATATAACTTTTAAGTCAATTAGCTTAACTCTTTAAACTAGTCATAGTTAACTTAACTCTTTAAGCTAGATTGACCAATTGATGGTCAATGCCACCAAATAATTAACTTATTAATTATTTATCTAATTTAACTTCTTAAATTAGTTGACTAATTTAACAATTAAATTAATCAAGCCAAAAATGACCTCAATTTCGCTCACCGCAAAATTGGTGCACTAGGAGTGATTTTCTAACTCTTAGAAAATTCTTTCATCATGTAGGAAATGCAATTGGCTTTTATGTGTGACCCATTAGGTTCTACCATTCATTGAACATGAGCTCATAATTTTTTATGACTTTTGAATATTAAATATTCATTTTAGTTTAAGCTCTTTTAAACTAATCGACTCAATTCAATTAATCTCCATTAATTGAAGAGTACCCAATTTTTATGATCGATGTCCAACTTTAAGCTCATGGAGCCCAGCTAAATGGCTAAAATGAATGTTTTTGGAGAATAATTCTAGCTCTACACATACTATGCAAATACAGTTCTTTCGCCTCCTATCTCCTGAAAAAGGCCTAAGGCAAGATATTTGCTAGCTCTCTAATAACCTTGATGTTATGTTTCTATTACCAATATTCAATTCCACTTTATGACCTCATCTTTGGAAAACTCATTTTTCAAATTGTCATACTACGTTGTGCAAGAAATTCTTGGAATCAATCATTATAAAATACATAGAAGATGTACTTGTCTTTCATAATAATGAGGAGTTGAATTCCATCTTAAATCTCACAAAGCTCTATATCTAAGTAGCTTATGCCTAATATCTACCCAAACGGCCCACTAGGTAACTGAGGAAAAGTCAAAGTATGAGGACCTAAATACAAGATTACCATGAATCATCAGGTAAAAGGACTAATTATATGTACTAGCGTAAGCTAGAGAATTTGTTACTACCAACTTGCTACTTTGGCTATTTAGTAGATTCTCCGAGTGGGCCTTCAATGCCTTGTTCTCTAACAAGTACCTATTAATATGCACTCATATCTCATATAGCATTGCTCATGAAATAGAGCAATATCCAACCCTTAGATTTATGCATCATTAGTACAAGTCTATCCGGATCTTAGATGCCCTGTTTCGTAAGATTCTATAGCTTGGAAGATTTAAGATCATGATCATGTAAGATGTATTCCATGATCATCACTAAGTGAACTAACCAAGTCCTGTAATTTTATGTGATCTAAGCACTTCAACCAAATGCCAATGAAGTAAATATAAGCATAAGATGAAGATGACCATTTAATGAATATTATTCAATCAAGATTGTATCACAAGTAAAATAGTTTACATGCCAATCTAATTAGCTTGTGGGGTACTATTCCAACAATTTTATTGCATAAGAGGTCATACAAATCGATTGATCGTAACTCAAGCTTCACAAACCAATCTAATGGAACTGCCTAGAATGTGGTCACCAGATACTTTGTATCTATATGGTCGTTGTGACTATGTAATTGCATTATATGCTTAAACTAGAGAAAGTGTTTGTTAGGGTCGGTCGACCCATAATATCTCAACATTCTATTAGGCATCTTTGCGTTGATCGCTACTCTCTCTTTAATAATTTTCTACATGAAATAGGATTCATTTTTCATCGACAAGATTGCAATGTATCAATGCCCCGATAGGAAAGGTGGGATTACTTATGAAAGTAGTCTTCTATCTTTCGATTGAGCTGCTATACTTAGTTGGAGACTTTTTCTTAGTTTTCTTGTTTGAAACTCCCTCGGCGTGTGGAGTTGGCTTTGGGGTGATCAAATCTGTTGTTTTGTGGGCGATGAGGATAGGCATTAATGATAGAATCTATGACCTCCTTAGCTTGCTGGTGGTTGAGTTCTTCATACTGCCTAACTAGGGCTTTCTAAGGGACTGAGTTTTGTAACAGAGCATGATTCAACTTAAGGTTAGGTTCATACGTTACACTCTTCATAATGATAGGTTGATGCTCCCTCTACTATTGGAGGGCTCGCTTTATCTACCATTCGATGATCTTATTAAGTTGTTCAAGTGAGATCACGATCATCTATTGTGATTGGGTGCTCCACCCCAAAAAGTCCTCGGGTTGCGCTGACTATGGAGTTGGATGTAGTATTTGCTTGAGGTTGGGCACCTCATTTTCTACCTACCTTTTGGACTGAGCTCTTTAGGTGTTTACCTTTTTTCACATTACTAAGCCTAAATTTCCCATGGATGGCGCTAAATGATAGTGTTGATTTTGATGAGGTAAGAAAGTTATGAAACTTAAGTTGGGGGGGTCAACTTGCAACACTGAGAAAACATCAAGCTCATTTAGGTGCCCTTAGCTAAGGCCTTTCAATACTTAAGTCTATACCAGGCTGGTTTCACAGGAGAAAGTATGTATGAAAACTTAAGTGAGTATGAAGATTGCATACTTGAGGCCAGATTTTGATCAAGATATTTATAGGTGCCAAGATAGGGGTCGAATTTAACCTTATGCTATGCTCTTAAATGATGCCCATGTTTTTGTCTGAGGGATAGACGGGGTTTTTTTAAGTACTTGGCCTAACGTACTTTCAATAAATAGTACTTAGTGGTGGCTAGAGATGATGTGCCTCGTGTTTCTATACTTAATGCAAGGGCACTCTTGAGGGATAATATCAAATGTGGCGAATTCTACATTACATCATCTTTGTTATGCATTTAACAAAGTGGGCTTAGCTTGAGCACTGACCTTCGATCTCAAGCAGATTTGGTTGAATCCGTACATCTACTAATAGTATTAGAGGTTGATTGAATCCATCAATCACAAGTCGATTAAGTCCACTCAACCAGCTCGTTATCGACACATGGACTAACCTTTCACATCGCTTCCCATTTTATGAGGTTAAGAACCTCATCGATATTTCCTTCCACATCAGGTGGCACAACTCAATTGCTACAACTGAAAGAAGCATGTTAGCCTTCTTGAGGTGGCCCTCAGTTAAAACCCTTGAATGCAGAAATCAAGTTGAGTATGTAGGAGGGTAAAGAGATATAACAAGGGTCAAAGTATATGTGTGAGTATACCTCAAATTCTTACAAAATTAGGGTATTTATCTTGTGAGACCTACCTAAAGGTAGGAGGTCAAAATGACACGCCACTCCTTATGAATAGTATGATTTGACCTCATTCCGGGGGTAGCATAGGTCTTTTTGATAAATGCCAACCATCATGCTTTTGGTTAGCTGAAAATACAACAATGGATTTTTTGCTTAAATGTGGTGGAGATAGATTGACAATACATTTAATGCAAGTAAGATGTTTGTTCGATAACACTAAATGTGGAAGTGACAAGTTGAGTGAAGTCTGGATTACATTAATGCAATAGAGAAGCTTAAAGGATGTTTGCTCACCCTCCCAAGGTTGAGCGTTTAACTAACTTGGTTTTTGGTTAGCTTTTTCTGCTTACTTACAGTAGTGTTTCTATGAGGTTGACCCCAAGGTAGGTAAATCTGAAGAATTTTGAGTCTGTCTCCTAGCCTCCTTTGTTATTGGGGGTCGACCTTCGTATACTTCACTTAAAGGTATTAGCTAATGGAGTGTTTCTTGTGCTCTGCAAGTAATCATGTTGACTATAGGGTCGATATAACTAAGCTCAGTTAACTACTGTATGGCGAGCCATGCTTTGTTAAGGTCGAGCATATCGACATATCCCATATCAATTTCCTTAAAACACTTCTCTCAAAAAACTTAAAATAAAATAAAATATTCTTTTAAAAAATAAATATTAGTATATATACAATTTGATTTATTATTATTAAACAGATTAACAAATTCTCCATTACTTGTGCCTTTTCAGGTTTGAATAATATTTAATATTACTTAATAGTTGATCAATTTTTTTTTTTTTGAAGAAGAACTTTATAATTGAGACAATTGGTTTTGACTCTTAATAAATTTAATGTAAAGTACTAAAATTTAATAACTATAATAAGAAAATATTTGATGTTATTCAATCATTATGTGACTTTCATTCACTTTTTCTTTTTTTTTAAAAAAAATTTGACAACTTTTTAGAAGTATTGAAACGCTAAAAATTTTGAAAATTAAATAAGAACAATTAATGAATTAATGAAAACATGATGACCATAAAATCTAGGGGTGTGCATTTAGTTAAAATTGACCGAACCAAACTTTCGATTCGATTAATTGAAAATTTTGATTTTTCAAAATGAAAAATCTAAAACCAAACAGAATTGTATTCGATTGGGTTCATTTTTTAACCGATTTTGATTGATTTGATTTGATTTTGGATCCAATTAATTTTAACCAAAATCAAACTATCCAAAACAATTCGGTTTCTGTTCGATTAAAACCAAACCTTCAAACCTTCTCCCACTCTTTTTTTT